>VWZW01002342.1:53951-68957 GCA_013397115.1 Edolisoma coerulescens | reverse complement strand
ATTGGGGGAGCCAGGATCCCGTTTGTGGGGATTTTCCCCCCGTAGATTCTCATGTGAGGGCGGGGGTAGTTGGAGACTTACTGTCCCCAAGGCGGGGTGGTGGGTTTTGAGCGTTTTGTGGTTTTAAATTTTTTTTTAATTTAGCTTTCTCCCCGTTCATGTGTAATTATTCTGAGCCTTGCTTGCAATTTTAAGGCCTGCATTCACCCTGCCCCCTTAATTATTTTCTGCCAGCCCCTTTATTTACCCCCGACACCCGTGGCACCCTCCCCCCCGCGCAAGCCACGAAGGTCTCGGTGGCCCTGGCAGGGCTGGTTGTCCCTCTGTCTGCCCTTCTGGTTGTCATTGCCCCTTCTGGACTTGCTGGAAAGATGGCAGTGGGGAGAAGATCTCTCTCAGCTGCGCTCCCAGGTTTATCGTGAGAGGAAATGGGGTTGGAAACGCTGCCATGCGGGGGACTTGGGTGCTCGGGAGGGTGATCTCGGTGAACACGGTGCTGGACCACACTTGCCAAGCTTACATGGCGCTACAGAAATTGTTTGTGTGGTTCTGTAAAGGCCTAGTGCTTGATACTCTTGAATCTCTTACTTAAAGGAGGTTTGGCTTGCAAAAGGCTTTTGCACGTTTGATTTGATGTGGTTTTTTTTCTTTTGAGAACAACAGCAATAAATGCAGTGGCATTATACTACATAACTAGATTGAGTCTCGAGGTTTTTAAGGGTTGAAAGTAGTAAGATGTTCGTGCCAGGCCTTCTTAAAGAGAAACTAAGAACTGATTTCTGACAGTGGTGTTTTCACATCACGAATAGTTTTCAAGGATTAGCAAAAACCATATCGTGTAGGTTCTGCTATATGGTAAGCTAGATGTCCATTAATGAGTCTTCTCTCCGGTTTTTTTCCTTTTTTTTCTCCCCCACTTCCTTTTCCTCTTGTTTTCCCTTGCCACTGGGAGATTAAAGAATATTTTGCTCTACATTGCAGTGCTCTTTGACATTCAGTTTCTCGTTGTCTGTGGAGGGAGATAGTTGTATCATTGCTTTATCTTACACCCACAATTAACATTCTGAAATTAAAAGATACTTTCATTTTTTTTTTTCACAGAGAGGAGGGTTCTGATGTTTTTCTGCTAAGAGGTTTCCAGCTCAGTTTAACACAAGGACATTGGAGTAAGCGCTTTGGCAAGTCTGACATAGATCAGACCACTGCTGGTTTTGGAGTTTAGTGAGTGAGTTTGAGTATGCAGATTTATATACAGTTGCTTAAAAGAGCACTGGCAAAGTGTTGACACAACACTTGATGTGCCTTAAAAATAGTGTAATTTCATTTTCTGTAAAGTCTTTAATTATAGTGGATGCTTCTCTTTTAGATTAGGGGTTTTGCATAAGTAAAAGATGTGCTTACATGCTTCTTTGTGAAGTTTTTGGACATTTGCATGAAAATTCTTTTTTTTGGCATATTATCCTGGAAGCTTTAATGCATCAGGATTCAATTTGTTATGTGCATCCTTTTAAGGTATGAAAATATTTGTAACCACTAACAACCATCTTACTTCATAAATAATCTCTGTAAAAATGTTGGGCCACCCAGTGTGCTGGTTCAGCACCATTTGAAAGTTTATCACCACTACTTCTGTAGGCTAATCACGTACAAGCTTTCTGGTTTCCTCTTGTCAGGAATGAGCTGTAGGTGACTTCTTAGGATGGAAAATTGTTATGTTTTGCTCTGGAATGTGTCAGATTTACTCAGTTCTGGTCCCAGAAATGATGGCACCAGTAATATTAGGGAAGAATGTTTTGAGCGAGCCTAGATTTACCTTTGAAAAGAGAGCTGTTGGCAAACCAGGGAAATATTAGATTTAAATCAGCTTAATTGGAGTTGGAATCTCATTTTACTCGGAGTCAGAATGTGAAGTGTCAGTTACTGCCAGTTTAGCAGAGAAACCTCACCAGAGTTCAAGGGCTGCTGTAGGGCTCCTTTCTTTCACATCAGTATCCAGGCATATTGTGTGTAAGAGTGGAGAACTGAAACTATGTGCCTTCTGTGTAAAATATATTATTTTTTTCCCTCTGGATAGCCGTGGAGCAAGTATTCCTAGTACCCAGCTGTTGCAGTGTCCAGTCTTGCAATCAGCCCTGTCATATGTTTCCTTTTGTTAGGGAGCTCTTTGGCCCTTTGAACCTCCAGTGGACTTGAGTGAGGCTATGGGTTTTGTGGGAACTGCTTGGGTACTGAAATTGTTGGCATTTCGACCTCAAGTTAGCACGATCAGTAACAAACATCCTCACTAAAGGTGAATGTCCCTGTAAATGAAAGTCTGTGCCTTTCTTTTCCTTTGTCCTGAAAGGAAACATAATGCTTAAATGCATTTTTGAAGTTGTGTTTCACAGTCTTTTTCATATGACAAAAATTGATGACTGTGCAGGCTGTCTGGGGGATCTGATAGATACACTGATGAGAAAATAAGGGATATTTATAGGAAAGGGAAGAAGCCTAATGCACAGTTGCAACACAGCAGACATTTTAAAACTAACTTAGCAGGTTTTAAGTTAAATTATATCAACCATACTTGGCCTTTCCAACAACTTAACCACTTCTTCTTGTTAGAATGTTGATTTGAGTTCTGTTTCTTTGGGCCCTTAGTCACTATAATTTGTAGTTTCCATTGGGAAGTGATTTAAAGAACAAATTTATTTCATGTTTGAGCAGATAGTCTTGTACTTAAGATAATTCAGAATTTTTTTTCAGCTCCTGTTTATTTTTTGGTAACTCTTCCACCCCCTCCTTCATCCACAAGTTACTCCTGTAAGAAAGTTGCTTAGGGATTTTTGTCGTTTTCAGTTTGTTTCATTACCAGTTTTTTATTTACTAGTGGACTATCTGGGTAAGGTGCAGACACTTGGGTTTTGCTGTCTAGAAGTTGTTTCAAACAGGCTTGTCTCAGGAATTCATGTTTTGCAGAAAGCTGTAGCTTTAGGACAAAAATGGACTTGATAGCATTTGGAAAAGTACTTTCTGCTGAGTTTGTACAATACTGATGAAAGTGCTGTAATCTTTTTTTTTGGTGTTATTATTTTAAAATACAATTTATGATATTTGCAGTAAATAATCATTTCATGCCACTGGGTTTTTAGTTACTCTTACAGCTTACTGCCAGAAGCTCATGTTTTGGCTATTGCATTAGCCAGTCATTACAGTTAGTTCTTAACGTTTTGAAGTGTGTTAAATTAACTGGATAAAGAAAACTTAGGGAGAAAGAGCAATAACTTTTGAATTGTTCTGCTAGTTAAAAATTTTTTTGTGAACATTAGCATCTTACTCTCTTCAGTCTTCATCACAACACACTTGACAGTGGATATGGCTTTTCCCAGGTGTTTTTTTTTCTTTTTTTTTTCCTGTTAGGCTGTGTTTTAAAAATAAATTTTTTTAAAATTTTGTTGATTACAGAATTACAGATGGACTTGCAGGCTTGGCTGGACTTGTTTATTTTCTGTTCTTCACTCTGTTGTTTTTCTTTTGAGGCATATTTCTTGATAAGAAAGGAGAGAGGATATAGAGGGGGAGATAGTTTTACACTAAATAGCTATTTGAGAGACTAACCTTGAGAGAGAGAGAAAGAACTTAAAAGGAGAGATTTTTCTCATCCCTTTTATGTAACTACATTGTAAATGCACTGTGAGTTTCAAGGCAAGTGCTGTAGGTGACAGCTTTAGGTGTATACACAGCCATGTCCTAGAGACAGGAGGTTTAAAGGGGTGATGTACAATAACATGGTTTTAGGTTCAAAACCGACCTAAAGCAGGTTTATGCTATTTCAAGAAGTTTTATACCGTCATAGTGATTGGAGGGGGTGACTTGCTAGAATGTTGTACTCATATGTCAGCTTGGGGAAAAGACAATGGAAAATGGTTAAGAAAATTCCAGAGTAATTTTAAAATAGTTTTAAATACTGGTAGTATTTTTTTAAATAACTGACATTCACATTCACAGGTTTGGAGCGAGTCGTGGAGGTCCTCTTCCTCCAAAGAAATTTGGTAATCCAGGGGAACGTTTGCGTAAGAAAAAATGGGATTTAAATGAACTGCCCAAATTTGAGAAGAATTTTTATGTGGAACATCCAGAAGTGGCCAGGCTTACTCCAGTAAGTTCCATGTTGTCTTCAACATAAAATGTCACAAGTTGGAAAACTTGTCCTAGGAAGTTTGGGACAGCATGTAAAATAGAGCTGACTCTTCATTAAGTGTGTTTGGCACGTGTACTCTGCAGGATACTGGTTCTGGTTGCCTTTACTATTTAACATTAGCAAAGGATATGCTTTTCTTCTTAGTTGTTTTTATATGAGATATTTTATATTTTGTCATTTGTAATGCATCGTCATCATGCTTGTCTGGTCTAGTGATTTGTCAGTGGAGATAAAACTTAGAGAGTTACAGTACTGGAGAAGCCCTGAAAAAACCTGAGATAATGAACTAAAAGTGACAGAAATACATGAGAAACGTTTGAAAGTAATATTTTATCATGAGAGTAATTTGGGCTGAAAGAGGCCTTGGGGACATCTCTAGTCTAATCTTCTGCTCAGAGAAGCACTAACGGTAGAACTAGAGCAGGTTGCTTAGTGCCTTATCCTTTTGAGTTTGAATAGCCCCAGGGATGAGGAGAATTTATATCTTCTCTGGGTGTCTCTCTCAGGGCTTAATGTTTCTCGGGGGATTTTGAACATCTTTCCTATAGCGATCCATCAAGTAGTTGAAAGTAGCAGTTAAAGGTCACTGTTAGCCCGGTCTTTCCCAAAATAAACGAGTCCGGCACTCCCAGTCTGTCTTCATATGGCCTGTACTGCAGCCTCCAGCTTTCCCCCATAATTGGACATGCCATGTTAAAAAAATGTCCTTCTTGCATGGGAGGCTCAAAACGGGATGCAGTACTTTGTGTTTACTCTGTAGATACAGTAACCTTCCCTTCCCACCTGAGTCTAGTCTTCTATTCTCTCTTGCAATGTATTTTTATAATTAGAAATGAAAGATTTTGTTCTTAACGTGAGGCAACAGACAAACAAAATGTCATTATCTGATTGCATAGACTTACAAATCCTTATGTGAAATATGCATATGGCGTAAAGGAATTGAAGGGGGTATCAACTTCTTAAAGATACCACAACTTGAGCTACTGAACCACAGTTAGCATGAGCTGCTGTAGCTGTCTTTGGCTTAGCCAGCTAAAAGGATTTTCATGTTTTCCCCAGAAGTCACTTTCTTGTTTTTACCTTCTAATTGAAGCTCAAGAGATTCTCAGAAATAGTGAGGCTATTGCTTTGGATAAAGTGCATATTTGGTATTGATGTGTCTCTATTGATTTCTAATAAGCGTTAGCATAAGGTCATGAATTGTCGAAGCATGTTGCAAAGGGCAGTTGGACTTGCAAGATAACCCAGGCAAAAATAAAACACTTCTAATCCTGAAATTACGCTTACGTGGCTACACATTTCAGAAATATTACAAGAAGTTCCTTTAAAAAATTGTGAGGTTCTAGGGTATCATTATGATGATATCAGAGCTTCTTTCAGTCTCTGAAACAATTCCAAGCAACATTTGAGTTGCAAGTTATCCAGCAAGAACTCTGTATTTATCTACCTCTGGAATGT
This sequence comes from Edolisoma coerulescens, assembly GCA_013397115.1. Taxonomy (NCBI): domain Eukaryota; kingdom Metazoa; phylum Chordata; class Aves; order Passeriformes; family Campephagidae; genus Edolisoma; species Edolisoma coerulescens. Next base: position 63,319 of record VWZW01002342.1, on the reverse strand, counting down.
GTTAATTGAAGAAGGACTGCCCTGCCTTCTGTTCATGGTATATTAGGACCTATTTAGTTTGTTTAATTCTTAGCACTGTCACATAAAACGTATTTCTTATCCTCTATTTCTCATCACTTTTGAAGCTGTTGGCCATTTCTGGCTTCTGGAAAAAGTGTAATGCCTAAAAATATTCTGTTAACATACTTTTCATTTAAAAGGGCTGGTTGTAAGAAGAGATTGACATTAGTCCTTCTGGGCTATGTAGAGAGCTCATACCTCTGAATATTGGAGCAGCTGTACAATAAGTCAGTCTTAAAGTAAAATCTTTTTGAAAACAGTCTTTTTTACATCTCCGTTTTAACTTAGTTCTCTAACAAAGCAACTATCCAGAGGTGAGAAGAGAGTTAGTAGTTAGAAACAGGCACTTTAAGTCCCTGCTGATATTTGGTGTTTATTTTTTCTTTTTTTTCTTTCTTCATAAATAGTATGAAGTTGAAGAATTGCGAAGGAAGAAGGAGATAACAATTCGGGGAATGGAGGGCTGCCCCAAGCCAGTGTTTGCCTTCCATCAGTGTAGCTTTCCACGTAAGTATTTTTGCCATTCTTTAAGATCATGGAGATTGCTCAGAAAATATCTGAACAGTTACTGGTTCTATTCGCTAAAGAGTTCTCTAAAGCCTCAGTTATCCTTCAAGAAATTTATTTTTTTCTTAAATTCTGAAGAGTATGTGATGGATGCCTTGATGGACCAGAACTTCACAGAACCCACTCCGATTCAGTGCCAAGGCTTTCCACTAGCCCTCAGTGGTCGTGACATGGTGGGCATTGCACAGACCGGCTCTGGGAAGACACTAGCAGTGCGTATTCTTTCTTTTATTTCTTCAGCCAGCTTTCCTGGTCACCTGGCAGAAATTAACTGGGGGTTAGTTTTTGGGCTTGCCAAAAGCAGTGAGATGATTATGTTTTTAAAGCTTGTTGTATTGCATCGTAGGGGACACTTGAGTTTCAGCTCAACTACAAGCCTGTTGTATACATAAGTGTGTATTTTGTGTGCGTTTTCCTGTTTGGATGCTTAGTCATTTCTCTTTGGTCTGTGCTTACATTGTGGTTTAAAAAACAGGACATTCTCTTCAGCACGTTTGCTTCATAAACTACGCAGGTTAAAATAAAAAATGGTTGAGTTTCAGCATATATATTAATTTTAACTGTAGTGTTAAAAAAGATTTTTATCCTTTATGAAAAACATTGGCTAGGACCGTGATTACTCAGTTCTGCTAACTTATGCTCCAAATTTAAGTGAGCCTTGCTTTCAGAGGTGCTGAGCAGCCACATTCCATGCTCACCCACCAAAGCGGATACAGTTGGTCAGCAGCTCTGAAAATCTTCTGTGTCCTGGATAAGTGCAGGTATCTGGTTTTGCAGAATCACAATTTATATATATTATAGAATACCGTTTTCTTCTGTTTTAGTACTTGTTGCCTGCAATTGTTCACATCAACCACCAGCCATATTTGGAGAGAGGGGATGGTCCAATTGTAAGTGCTTGTTGATTTTCTTCCTTTTGTATGTATAGCATGACATTGTTAATGAGATGGGTGCTTTATTTAATTGATGTATCAGAATAGTAATTTTTCCTATCCTATTCCTATCAGAATAGGAATTTTTACTATCACAATGTGAACATCCCACTCAGTTGAAATTCTGTGCAATTGCTGACATAGTCTAAAGATATTTAATGTTTTAGCTAATAAAGAGCAGATGGTACAACTTTGCTTATGGTTTTATGTTAGGGGTGTGTATGCAGCTTGACTCTTCCTGAATCATTTCCTTTTGCAGTGTCTGGTTCTGGCACCTACTAGAGAGTTGGCCCAGCAAGTGCAGCAGGTGGCTGATGATTATGGCAAATGTTCAAGGCTGAAGAGTACGTGCATATATGGAGGAGCACCCAAAGGTCCCCAGATCAGAGATTTAGAAAGAGGTAATTTTAAAATGGGTGCTTGCAGTTTCTGGAGGAAGTGGTGTTGTAAAATCTCTGTAAAAATAAAACTTCTCAAAACCTGTTTGGAAGGGGGTGAGAGCGAATGAGTGCCTGTCTCGTTTTCCAGTTGCAATGACAGTTCATGAGGTAGTTCTCTTTTTTGTCGTATAGTGACTTGGATATTAGATTTTCTTTCTGATTGCTCTTTGAACTTTCCACTTGTTAAGATCATCAGGGTGTAGAAAGGGGAAAAGGAAACTTCACAGAAAGAGAACAGGTTCTTTTCAGGAAATGCAATACCAGCATGTTTAAGGAAGGATTTTTCTTAAGGCAGATTTCAAGTTTTCTGCCTGTGTTTGTTCAAATAATCAAACTTTGTTTCTGAATCTATAAAAACTTCTTTGGACAGCAGGAGGGGTGTGTGGTTTTTTGTTTGGATGCAGGTTTTTTGTAGTTTTTGTTTTGCCTTTTTTTTTTAATTGTTCTTATGCACTAAGCACTATGTACCCTGTAAGCAACTACTGTAACACAGTAGTGCTTAAGTGACCTATAATTTCAAATGCAGGAATGTGCTGATGGCTTTCATCTTCACTAGATTAAAAAATGTAATAGAATTATGTGAAAAGATGCAAGAATTGTTATCAAGGCAGACATACATACAGATCTATTCAAGAAATCAGAAAATTTTGCTTACTGCTGCAGTTTGCAGGGTCCTTATTGCAAATTGCAGTAGTGGGATAAAGGCATGCATGGCAGAAGTCTGTGGGATATCTCTGTTCACAAAAACAGTGCATTCCAATTCAAAAATAGCATCTGTGGAAGAGTCCAAGGTTTCAGGAAGAGTCCTTGGGAGGATCAGCTTGCTGGGTTTTGGACACCTTTCTGGAGTGCTGTAAAATAGATATTCTGCTTAAGAATAAAATCTTTTTCATGCCTTCTCTTCCTTAAACCTACCTTCTGTGGACATTTCAGTGACACTGAAATACTCACCTGTAAAATTTGGGAATTGGTGGAAACTAGATCCTCCTTTTAAGGAATGTGTAAATTGCCCAACCCGATATTAGTTAGGAATATTTGAACTCTCTTTTTATCCCTACAAACGTTGGTGGGATGGTTGTCTCTCACTATTGGTGCATAATTGCTCAGTATTGAAGCCCATGCTTTGGCTTTTTATATTAAAAAAAAATGAAAGTAATTTGACCCATATAGAAAGAGGAGCACTTCATGTTTGAAAATGACACCTCTCTAGACTGCATAATTCTGGGTGAAGGTGGGTCAGGCTTGAGTAGAAGCTTACTTCACTTCTGGTTTTTGGACATCTCTTCACTGGTGTTTTTCTGGCAGTAAGCTTTTAGTTTCTGTACTGCATTTATTATTCTAATAGCACTGTAACAGTAATTTCAGAATGGAAAAAATATTAAACGGAACTAGGGCTTCTACTGAAGTGACTCAATCTTGGGTACGAATGAGGGTGGTGCTTTTTTTTTAAAACAATTTTGCTCTGGAAGGTGATTCATTCTGACTAAAAATACCAGTTGACATTCAAATGAAGAGCCTTACTCTTTTTCCTTATTCTGTTCTGAAGGTGTGGAGATCTGCATTGCTACACCAGGTCGCTTGATCGACTTCCTTGAGGCTGGAAAGACCAACCTTCGTCGCTGTACATACCTGGTGCTGGATGAAGCTGACAGAATGTTGGACATGGGATTTGAACCACAAATTCGTAAAATTGTTGACCAGATAAGGGTGTGTGACCCTTACAGAAGGACAGCCTCCCTTGTTTTCCTATTTGAAATCTAGTATCGTAAAAAAATCTGTTTTCCCTTTTCCTTAGCCTGACCGCCAGACTCTGATGTGGAGTGCCACCTGGCCAAAAGAAGTGCGCCAGCTCGCCGAGGACTTCCTGCAGGACTATGTTCAGATCAATGTGGGAAACTTGGAGCTAAGTGCCAACCACAATATCCTGCAGATAGTGGATGTATGCATGGAAAGCGAGAAAGACCATAAGTAAGCTGATGTTCCCACCATTTCACTTTCTGTGGTTGTACTTAGAAGTCTACGATGCTTTGTTAAGCCTACTAGGAATTCGAAATAGTTAAGTTACTTGTAGCACTAGTTAACATCTGAGTGTTACAAAGTAAGTCAGTCCTGTAATTAACTAGTCTCTTGTGTATATTTTGACCCTACCTTTGCACAACCAGCAGAAATTCCTGTGTGATGCTGACTAACTTACATGGATGTGTGTTGTGTATGTCCTCAATGTCTCTTGAGAGAGAGCTCCTATGTTCTGGTATGTGTGGCTATACATCTTGTCTCTCATGTCTGTTTTAGACTGATACAACTGATGGAAGAAATCATGGCAGAGAAGGAAAACAAGACTATCATCTTCGTGGAGACAAAGAGGCGATGTGATGATCTCACTCGAAGGATGCGCAGAGATGGGTGATTAGCTTCTCCCCGTCCTCCACTTTTTTCTAGTGGGAAACAGAAATTGTAATCAAAAGCAGTAAGGTTTAAATGTTCGTGATGCTGTTGTTGGGAACAACTTCTCCATTATTTTCTTGGCTGAATTCAGTCATTGTTTCCCAGAAGATTCCACTCCATCAAAGCATTAGTGCAAGAGAGAGTGTTCCTTAGCGGTGCAGCTTTTTTAGTGTATCAGAATCCTGATCTGCTGATGGAGACTGTATCAATATAGCAAATGAGATTTGGCTTAAATGGCTGTTTATGTAGGTAGTGGGTTTACAGTACACATGCTGGGTAGATAGAGGCCAGAGAATAAAATACTTCTCAAATCCTACAGTTTTTCCTTTTTAAACAAAATGCCAATAAAGCTTCCTGTTTGCTCTAATGTATGTACTTGCTATCTATACTAATGTATCTCTCTGTTTGGCAGTTGGCCAGCTATGTGTATCCATGGAGACAAGAGTCAGCCAGAAAGAGATTGGGTGCTTAATGGTGAGTCTGTCACTGACAGGAGAATAACTTGGGCTGCTGTACCTAATTTACCTAGATGTGTTTTTCTCTGGTCTGGTTTTCGGTTTTTTTATCTCTAGGCCAAATAGACACAATTAAAAGGACTTCTCTTGCCTTTGTACTCTTAATTTCAGTACTTGTGCCTTTTTTGGTTTGTTTTGATAAAGCAAGGTGGGAACATTGCTTAACGCAGCTGGATTTTGAAAAATCGTTGAGGCATTATATCCTGACTCGTGGGGGTTTCTGGAATTGACCCACCTTATCTAGCTTCTGGAAAATGAGCATTTAGTGTAAATCAAGTTCAGGTAACTTTATCTTTTTGAAAAATCGTACTTCATGGCATGCTTTGTTTTACAGAGTTTCGTTCTGGAAAGGCTCCTATCCTCATTGCTACCGACGTTGCATCTCGTGGGCTAGGTTTGTACACATAGACCACTCTTGCCTACTGCTGCATATTTTTCTTCTTTGGACTGAAAAATGTTTCTTTTAAAAAAAAAAAATTCGAAGCGTGATTTTCCCCCACATGTGAAATACGTTTTTTAACATTAATCTTTTTTTTTTCTTTCATATTCAAAGTCTCTTCCTGCTCCTAATGAACAGGCTTTGGTCTGCAGCAAGGCCTAGGCATGACCAATCGATCGCCAAGAGGGAGAAGAGACGTCCAATTATGCAACCCAACCCTTCCACCACACTCACTTCTTCCCCAAATCCAGCTTTTGTTGCTGGATGGTAGGGATGGATTGCTCTCAGTTCAGAGCGTGTCAGATAAAGTTCAAGTAGGAAGTTGTGGGAGAGCATTTTGACAGCAAATAACGAATATTCTCCCCATATGACACACCACAGATTTGAACATACCAACCCCAGTGTACATGCATGTTTACCCTGCAGATGTATTCACATCTGAGAAAGCACTGCTCCAGATCTTTGCTCTTGACATGTAACCTTCCCTCCTCTGTGTTCCTTCTAGGCAGGACCACTGAGATGATATATGGCCTTTAACATCTTGTTACCCAGATGTGTAATTGAATCAAAATCGCACAGCTCTGTTCTGGTGGTATGAAAATGATCTGTCTGGATGCAACAGTTGTGCCCCCTTTTATAATAAGCATATTTGTGTTGTGAAACACCATGTGCTGAGCACAGTCCTTATGCATCTGCCCACCCTAGAGGAGGAGGATGGCTGCTGAAGTGCTCTGAGTTTAATAACAGACATTGAATACTCTACCCACCCTGAGTTTGGTAGACGATAAACTACTTGGGTGTCAATGTCTCATTATAGTAAATTGTAGACAAAATTACTGCAAATCAGTTGAGATTTAACTCAGAGAATCTAGTTTGTTAAAAGCCTCGTTTACCTGAGCTCTCTTTGTATGCCTAAAGGGTGGCTGTGCTGTGCATCATATGGTCACTTTAATGCAGGCAGACCATTAATAGTCTTGGCAGCCTTTGTTCACACAACCTTCACCCCTCCTTCCCCTCCCCCCTCAAAAAATGTCCAGCACTTCCTCAGGAAGTGGTTATATGGACTTCAGTCTCTGCCCTCTAGGGTCATGTCTGGACCTGTGCAGTTAGAACTTGGGCCTGTTGGGAGAAGGGACTGAGGCCTGAAACCAGTTTGTATGAAAGAGAGCTGCTTTCTCTAGCAGCATTTTTTAAACAGGCTTGCTATGTGCTGGTAGCTTCTTTGTGCATCTTGCCTAGACATTTAAAACAGCCTCACCCCCCTCAAAAAAAAAAAAAACAACCAACAAAACCAACACCCTGCCCCAAAACGACTCAATTGGATAACACTTCAGAAAACAGTCTCCCCACTTCCCATCGTCCACTTCACCCAAGCTAAGGGGGAAAGGTATCAGAGTCTGTTTCTTGTTACTGAACAACATCTCTGCTTGTTTTGGGGCCCTGAGTTTGCTGCTTAAAATAAGTCACTTAACTGGCAAACTTCTGGACGACTTCCTCCAAGATCCTGGAAAGTGAAGGCTTCTACCTAAATAACATAAAACAGGGGCGCGCGCCTTTTGGCTGAGTCACCAGGGCTTTCCCTCTTCCTAATGGAACATTGGTTTCAAAAAAGCTTCTTTCAGGTAAGTTCTGAGTCCCGTAATGACTTCTTTGTGATAATTCCCTGGAGTGAGGTCCTCTCTCTGCACTGATTTTTTTTTTTTTTTTATACTTTATTTTTTTGTTCAGTCTATTAAACTAAGAACATTGAATTTGTTTTGTTTTGTTTTCTTTAACAGAAGCTTTGGTATCAGCTGCAGATCATTCTCAGTGCAGGGGTGGGGGCACATCTACAATGATGGTCTAAACAGCTCTCTAGACTAGCATGTTTGCTAGTTTATATCTGTCCCATTTAATAATTGGAGACTGTCTGTGCCATACGGTGTTCTGATGGTCTGACAAAGGGAATGTTTCCCAGGTAGCTGTCAAAAGTGATTTACAGTCTCAATTCTTGATCCTGCTACATTATCTTCTAAAAGTGCAGGAGGATTGCGAGTGTGCGCAAACACTTTGGAGCATGCTAGACTGGAGAAGCCGAGTCTTGTACACGCTCTGGTCTTCAGCGAGCTGCGTGCTCTACCAGGACCACTTTCTAGTCTGGAAAACATCCTTGCATCTTCCTCTTCCTGCCTTCCCATTCTTTCTGCTCCTCCCCAGTCAAGTCAGTTCTGTCTGCATTGGTAGCTACAATTCCTTGTGCTTTCTGACAGGAAAGCACGTCCTTGTATCCTCTCTGGTAATTCAAGTTACTTGCTCCTGGATGTGCAAAACGGGACTGGCTGAGGACCATGTAGCCTGGAGCTTGTCAGTCTAGCTACACCCCGGCTGTGAAGATGCAATCTGTCACACGTACTCCTCTCTATACTTCACTTTCCCTTTTTAAAAAACCTGTTGCATCAAGGACCCTAGCTGGAGACTCGCGCAGCCCCCTGTGAAACCTGCCTTCTCACTCCCTTTTTTTGGTGTGATTCAGGACTTTGGAGTCAGCAAAGACTGAGGAGCCCCCCCTTTGCTGTAATAAGAAACAGACATAAAGTCCCCCTCTTGTCACAACAACCCTCATGTTTTTATTTTTCCTACAACCCCTTTGAAATTGATGCAGTCTGGGCAATAGATGCAGTCTGACCCTTTGGATGTAATTTTTGTATCTTCATTTTTTTGACAATTGCCCCTAAGAGCCCCAAATAGGGGACAAAAAGCGTTGGAGGACCTGAAACTTTTACCTGAGCCCAGGTTCTCCGGCGCTTCACAACCAAATGGGGCTACAGAGAAGCGTCTAAGCCAGTTCACAGAGCGAGCGTGTGTGGGGACTTCTCGCTGCCACGGACCCTTGATGCATGCTCCCCGCGCTCCAGTGGTCCCGTGTCAGAGGGCGGAGTTTTCGAAAGGAGGCCGCCAAAAATAAAAGGCAAAGAGACGGGATCGGCTGCAGCGGTTTCCCACAGGAGGAGGGAGTGTGCATCGGTCTGGTAACAAACAGAGAATGTTTCTCTCTTTAAGACAAAACAAAAAAAAAGAGGAAAGGAAATCACAAAAATCTGTGTTTTATCTTGGATATTTTCAGAATATTCTTGTTAAAATGCAGATTTTAAATTATTTTTTTATGAGCTGTTAGGGCACTTACTGTAGAACGGTGCATTTGAAAATACTGTATACTGTAGCAAATAGGTGCTTTTGGTACTTAGGGCGCTTTCACTGAAGCGTTGCACTAATATTTACTTAGGTTCTGTCCCATAAGTTTATAAAGTCCGTCTTGTCTTAAAACACAATTCCGGTTTCCTAAATTTTAAAACGGTTTTGCATACAAAGCCATTTTAATAATTTTATTTCCTGCTTCCGTTTGATACTGGAAGTAGGGAATTGCTTATGGAATTCAGGTTTGTCCAAATTATGCAAACTTGCCAGAACTGGGCAGAGCAGCACAGAAGTGTTAGTGCAATGCATTCTAGTGATAACTACAAAGCTGAGTTAAGATACTTTAGGTCTGAATAATTTTTAATGAGTTGGCTGAATAAAACTAATGTATTTGAATGCCTAAAGTGTTAGGCTAGGGAAATTAGCTCACTGTATTTTATTAGTACTATAAAAGTAAATATTTTTAAGATTGCTTTTTATTTCATGTTCCCGAGTGGAAGGTAAGTGATCTCATTACTGTTATTTTTTGTTAGACTTCTCCCAACAGAGTAAAAGCTTTACCGTGGCAGTTCTGCCCTTCCTCCACCCCAGTTTGCTCTGTCTGATGGTGACATTTTCACTTTACAGATTGTTTTAAAAAAAAAAAAAAGTATGAAATTCAATTAGCTTATTCACAAACATCGGTGTCTTTGACACAGGAAGACAGAGAAATGCATTCCGGGGAGGATGACTTTGAGTGCAGGGCAAAGCTGCTTTAAATTGCCATTCTTTTGCAGGACACTGACCTTTGTTCCTG
>VWZW01002342.1:3536-52687 GCA_013397115.1 Edolisoma coerulescens | reverse complement strand
CAAATGAGACCACTTGCTGGTGACCAGTGTAGACCTCTTGCATTTAAAGGAACCTTTTCTTTCTCTTCTTTCCCATTGTGATGTCTCTCATGCAGGTTAGACTTAGAATTCACTATTCAAATCCCTCGAGCCCATCAAAAATGGCCCCCAGTCCACATTAATGACCCTGTCCTCNCAGAGCAGCACAGAAGTGTTAGTGCAATGCATTCTAGTGATAACTACAAAGCTGAGTTAAGATACTTTAGGTCTGAATAATTTTTAATGAGTTGGCTGAATAAAACTAATGTATTTGAATGCCTAAAGTGTTAGGCTAGGGAAATTAGCTCACTGTATTTTATTAGTACTATAAAAGTAAATATTTTTAAGATTGCTTTTTATTTCATGTTCCCGAGTGGAAGGTAAGTGATCTCATTACTGTTATTTTTTGTTAGACTTCTCCCAACAGAGTAAAAGCTTTACCGTGGCAGTTCTGCCCTTCCTCCACCCCAGTTTGCTCTGTCTGATGGTGACATTTTCCCTTTACAGATTGTTTTAAAAAAAAAAAAAGTATGAAATTCAATTAGCTTATTCACAAACATCGGTGTCTTTGACACAGGAAGACAGAGAAATGCATTCCGGGGAGGATGACTTTGAGTGCAGGGCAAAGCTGCTTTAAATTGCCATTCTTTTGCAGGACACTGACCTTTGTTCCTGATGATCTTGAATTTCAGTCTTCTACTCTTTTGGGATGAGTCTGTCTTGTATTTATTCCATGCAATTACTAACTTTGTATTTTTTTTTCTTATTACTGTCACCTGCATTCGTGCTCCCCACCTTTCGTTGGCACGTCCTCTCTTCTTCTCCCCTTTCCTCAACCCCACCCTTTCACTGTGCTTCGCTGCTGGGCACTTCACAAGACGTGGAAGATGTTAAATTTGTGATAAACTACGACTATCCGAACAGCTCCGAAGATTACGTGCACCGTATTGGCCGTACCGCACGTAGTACCAACAAAGGTACTGCCTACACCTTCTTCACACCAGGAAACCTGAAACAAGCCAGGGAGCTTATCAAAGTCTTGGAAGAAGCCAATCAAGCCATCAATCCAAAGCTGATGCAGCTTGTGGACCACAGAGGAGGAGGAGGTGGTGGTGGAGGTAAAGGCACAAGGGAGAAGGGCTACACAGGGAATATGTTCCCCATTTTGAGGGAGGGAAGGTCAAAAGGGTAGGGAAGTAGTAAGTGCAGGTCTAAGATGACAGTAATAAAGCTGTTCTGTACTTGAGGTCCCAGCACTTGTAGATGTAGTACTTCCGTCCTGAGAGAGAGGCAGTCCCCTGTTTTACCTCAGCTGTAGAATTTTTTTCTCATAAGGTCCTCAGGGAGCTGATTTTGCTTGAAGTAATTACTTCCTCACAGCTCCTACCAAGGACAGGCAGCAAGGTGCACGTGCATGCATGTGCAAAATTGAAATCAGTAAAGGGATACACTGCCTTTCAGGAGCTGACACACTTTTTTTTCCCATTCCCTGGAGGAATAAGAAGTTTCCTTATACTTCCAAATCAGTCCTGAATTTCTTCCGTTTCTTTGTCTCCAAGCACATACATAAAGAACCCTTGTTGAACTTCATGTTTACACCTTGAACAAAATGAAGAGGCGTATGCACAGCTGTGCAGAGAAGTTACAATCAGTCAGAAGAAGGTGCTCCTTGGGAGCGAAATGGGGGATGTAGAAGGGGGAGGAAGGGTGGCATAAGTGTACCAGAGCTCATTGTTTAAGACTTGTTCATGGTACTAAATCTTAACGTATCCATCGCCAGGAGGTCGTTCTCGTTACCGAACGAGCAGTTCAGTAAACAACCCTAACCTGATGTACCAGGAAGAGTGTGACAGGAGGCTCCGGGGAGTCAAAGAGGGCCGGAGAGACTCAGGTGGCTTCAGAGACCGTGAGCGTGGCGGTGAAAGTTATGCCAACGGAGCCAACAAGACCTATGGCAGTGCCTACGGGAGCCCAAATTCTGCTTTTGGGGCAGCACAGAGCCAGTATGGTTACACTCAAGGGAGCTATGGAGCAGCTGCCTATGGCACGAGTGGCTATGGCACTGCAGAGTACAGTGCTAGTGGCTATGGTGCCAGCACCACAGCTGCCACGGCTGGGAGAACCTCACAGAGCACTACCCAACAGCAGTATGCAGGGATGGTGGGGCGCTCGGGCCAGCAGCCACAGCCGCTCATGTCACAACAGTTTCCACAGCCCCCTGCCACTAACGTGATGGGCNTTTTTTTTTTTTTTAAGAGATATATATAGTTGACTGGAAAATTTATTATTTTTGTCTTGCATGTTGAGGAATTTGGGAATTTTATTTTCTCTAAAAGAAAAGGGTATAAGGCAGATAGGTCCCAGCTCGATCATCTTGGTGTCTAAGGTTTGTGTGAAAACTTGCTTTTGAGGGAAAGAAGTTTCTATTCTGTAACACATTGACTTAATTTCAGGAAGTTAAAAGAGAAATGAGAAACTCTGGGGGAGCCAAAAAGCACTTCATTTAAAATATAAATGCAAGGGAGCAATGCTCACTTCTCCTAATCTTAATTTTTTGTTTTAAATAGCTCATTATTACTGCTTGTAATCTTACTGTAGGTGACTTTCCATAGGAAAACTCTGTTCATTTGTCTGAGCTGGGTAGTGTTCAGAGTAAAGCCTTGGGTATATTGTTGGTGATTTCTGTAGTTCTGCAAGCCCCATTTTCTGGTACCTGTATCAGCCTGCAGTAGGGAGCTTGGGATTAAAAACCCAGTGTCAGAGACCAAACCTGTCTTGAATTCAATACCTGAAAACCAGGTAGTTGCTGTGGGTACCACCGCTGAAATGGTCAGCTAAGTAAATTCTTTCCCTACGATTGTTAAATTGCAGCATCGCAAATGCGTGGAGCCTGATTACTGTTAAATTAGCTACTGCTCTCAAATTTCTGTTGTTGGGTTTATTGAAAGAAGTCTTCCTTGAGAGCCTAGAAATTATGCAGAGCTGAAATGATGAATGTTATCTCGTTTGTCTGTCCTTCACAAACAAACTCCCTTTTGCCGTGGGGAATGTTCTGAATGCCGCTACGCTCGATAAAATGTGACAGAGTTTTCCACACTTAAATTTAAGAGGTTTGAATAGGGTGGGCTGGGGGGAAGGGAGGGGGGAGGAAGGAAGGAGGAGATTTCCTGGGGTCTCCTTTTCATGAGGTAAGCGGTGAGCAGGTTAGTGCATCTTGATTCTGAAGCTTTATTTCTTTTGTACCTTGCTCTGACTATTGCTTTCTCTGGCTTTTGAGTGCATTTCCCTGCTCCATTGGTCCCTTTGAGCTGAGCTCTTGCAGGTAGGTAGTATTTTAGAAAATGTTAGAGAAGAGTGAAATTTTAGTAAATACGTAAATAAAACTTGTTTATTTTACAGGCTAAGGTGGGTGTGAGGGGGTTTTCCCCCCTTTAGTAAAGCATGTTGTTGACTTGTTATTTCTAATACCAGACGGTTCAGAGACAGTAGATGATAACAGGAGTTGGCTGCTCTTGATCTGATAAGATGACAAAAGGATGGATGCATCTCCTGGTTTGAGGCACGCTCTTTGCATTAGGAGAGTGCAGGGGGGTTGTGGGTTTTTTCTGTTGGCGTTCTTGCATATGGATGAACAAGGCAGCCCACTCCTTCTGTAGCAGAGTGGAACTTCTTATAGCCCTGGAAAAGAGCTTGCTTATACAGAAATGATTTCTTTTAAAATTTAATTTCTTCCCAGAGTAAAATTTTGGGGGATGGATGCGCTTTTTTCTCTTTTTTTGTGCAGTACACAGGTAGGTTGCTGACAGGGAGAAGGGAGATTCCTTCCAGAACCTCAGTTCCCTGGTTCCATTTTATGATTCCAGTGCATGGGCAGGAAGTTCCTTTGCTTGTGTTAAGTGAAAGCCAGAAACATTTTGTTTATCCAGGCACTGACTGATATGTCTTTGGCCTCCCTCGCAAGCAAATCTAGAGGGTTTTTTTTTTTTGTGTTTTTTTTTTTGTTTTAAATTTGAGAGTAGAATGCAGAAATGTGTTTGAGGGGTGTAGGAGTAGAACATCTCACTGACTGGCTTTAAAAAGGGTCTCTGGACCACCAAAGCTGCCTTACAGTCTGTTATAGCTTTCACTTTTGGGGGTGACTTGTGCATGTTTAAACATCGATGCCAAGTCTTGCAGTGTTTTATTGCCATTGAGGTCAGCTGAAGTCCAGGGTCTCGGTTCAGAGTGTCAGCCAGACCACTGAATGCACCGTGGCATGTGCTGCCCCTGTCCCATCTGGTGCTCTCTGCTCTGCTCCATGTACCAGCTGGAGGGCCCTTGTTGATAAAGCATTAGCCTCTAGTGTTGTTTGCATTGTTTTCAATCTGTAAAGTTTGTGGGAGTGTCAGATATCTGAGCTGGGTGTCTCCTCCCCTCCCACTTCCTGAAGCAATTTACTGTTTGGACTTCTCTGAACAACGGAAGGGTTACTAGCTTTGTGTGGGATCAGCATCTCGTTTCACACACCTGCTGGTCTCTGAACACATTCCTGTTGTATTAACGAAGACTTGAATTGAGAGATTCATAGATCTGTGGTGTTCAGGCACAGGATACTAAGAGCTATGTTACTATTCTTAGTTTGTAAATTGTCCTTTTGATACCATCTTGTTTTCTTTTGTAGGTATAAATAAAAACACTGTTGTCAATAACTTGTGAACTTTGTCTTTATTTTTGGAATGTAAAGCTGTCTTTGCCTCTGTTCTTCCCAGTTCTTAAAAGTCAGATTCAAGGAGATGGAAACACTTCTTGGCAACCCACTGAATTTTCATTGAAATGGTCCCTGTCTGTAGAATACAAGGAAACTGAAAATAAAGTGAGCGAGGAGGATGTTTGAATATTTGCAGAATTAGAAGATTCGTGTAATTCAAAGGAAATGTGTTTTTCTTGAATGTTACAGGGCTTGAATAGAGAGAGGGTCAGGCAGAATTAATTTTCAAGAGGGTGTTAGTTCATACAGAGTTAAAATAAAAGTTTGTAGCATCTGCTGTGTCAGACATGGCTGCCTGTGAAATGGGTCGGTCATTAACAGACCCATTTTTATTTAAAATTTAAAAACCCACTTTATTAGTACATGTTCCCTTTACCATGGGCACTTGCTGAAGGACTAAAGGGAGTGACATTTTCCCTTGTGCTGCCTCAGGGTCGAGGTGGAGGTGTGTTTTGGATGTAGATCCTGGGAAGAGCTGGGAGAGAAGAAATTGCACTACTTCAGTATTGGCCAGCACTAGCACCAAATTCGAGTGAGAAGATATAAAAAAAAATGGAGGGGAAGAGTCTGATGGATGAAAAGCATTTCAGTTTTCCAAGCCATGTCTTCCTGGCACTGGGTTGAAACTCAGCTGAGCCATCCGTTAGGCAAAAAGGGCCAGGGAAGGAAAGCTGTGATCTTAAACAGCTTCGTCTTTGGAATTTCTTGTGCTCTCTGTGGGATGTCTTCAAACAGGCATGGGAAGACTTAGCTTCTTTCCTTTCAGCACTGCAAAGAGAAAGAGAAAGTAATTAATAATTTTTAGTGGAATTCAACTGTCCTATTGTTCCAATAATTTTATGTTTTCTAACTTGCGATTTAGAGCGCCAGATAGTGGGGTGCCAGGTTTGCAAACTGCGAGTGGGAGACAACCACTCTGCTGCTAAGAGGGGAAACCACAACCTATTTATTCTCCTTTATGCTAAAGGAAGAGGTTCTTGTTTGTCTTCCATGGTTACTTGTTCTCATGGGTGGACCATATTACTTTTTTTCTTGATGATGTGCTATCCCCAGTGCTTTCCCCTCCTTTTGATACAGAGCATGGCCTGAATAAATGTCTGTGGCCAGACCCCTGCTGAGCCCGTCCCAGCCCATCTGAGCTGAATGTTGAGATGGCAGGGATGCCTCTGGGAAATGGCACAGGCCCAGAGGCTTAGATGGGATGGCCAGAGTAGGGAGTGTCCTGGATGTGCCGTGGTCAGTGGTACAAATTGGCTGCCTGGGATGGGGCGGTACCAGGATGGGCACTGGGGCCCGTCCCTGTTGGGTGTCAGAGGGAAGGGCACTGATGTGCTGCGGATGCACCATGCAGGAGGGCCTGACGGATTGGGCGAGGCAGGGGGGACCGTGCCAGCCTGGAGAGGTGGGCTAGGGAGGCCTTGTGAAGGTCAGCAAAGCCAAATGCACACCCTGCCACTGGGGTGGAACAGCCCCAGGCACCAGTGTGTGCTGGGGGCTGCCCAGCTGGGAAACGGCTTGGCAGAAAAGGCCTTGGCTGTGCTGGTGGACACCAAGCTGACCACGTGCCAGCAGCGTGCCCTTGTGACGAAGCAAACAACCTCTGGAGCTGCACTGCCAGCAGGGTGAGCAGGGAGTCCTTCCTCTCCACTCAGCCTTGGGGGAGGGCACAGCTGGAGTGGTGGGCTCAGCTCTAGGCTCTCAGAACACGAGGTAGGGACACCTGAAGTGAGTCAAGAAGGACCACAAGAGCATCTTGATATAGGAGCACAGGCTGTGAGCTGAGATTGTTCAGCCTTGAGTAGGCTGAAGGGCATCTTACCCATGTGTACAAGTGCTGGATGGAAGGAATAAAGGGGATAAAGCCAGACTGCTGAGTGGACCAGTGGGCAATGGGAAATTCCACTTAAACATCTGAAAATAATATTTTATAGTGAGGGTGGTCAGACACTGGCGCAGGTTGCCCAGAGAGGCTTCATCCTGGAGACAGGCAAAACCTTACTGGACAGGACCTTGAAAAATGTGAACAGGGGCATGGATTAGATGATTTCCCCCCGCCTCCACCCTCACTGCCCACACCCCATGCCATTCTGTGAAATACAAGCTTTGGGGAGCTGAAAGCTTCCTCAGGATATCTTTCTTTGTGTTAAACAGAAGGGAGCTCATCTAGTTTTGAAAACAAGATAAAAAGAAGTAGCATTCTATAAAAATCCCTTTGCAGTGCTTTGGTATAGGCTCAGAAGTCTTATTAAATACATTTCTTTATATAACACATTTTTGCTTGCTTTTTTCAGCATCACTGCCCTTTTTTCTGAGCTCTTCAGTGTTAGAAATGTTTTGAAAAGTTGGGTTTTTTGAAAGAATATAAGAGATGCAACCTGCTAAAATATTGCTGGCTCTCATAAACGACTGCAAAGTATTTGCATGTCTTCAGACACCATTTCTCTCCCATGATCCAGAACATTTGTGTAAAAGAAAAGAGAAAAAAAAAGCAATTCTCTTCCTGCTGTGATGTTCCATCTACAAGTGTTTTTTCTTCTGCCTCCTGTATCATCTAAATTTTGCAGCTCTGTCACTAGCAGTGTGAGATTGGAAGCCAGCAGTTGTGTTTTTTCCCCCTTTTGTTCCACCGTCACAACTACAAAGGGTATGGATTTCTCACAAAATACAGAAGGACACAGGACACATGAATTGAGCGGAGCTAAAATGGGAATTAGTTTAGAAAAGAAAAAAAAGGAATTGACGTAGACCACCTTGATGGCAGTTTTAGAAAGTATTTTTCTGGCTACAAAAACATTTAATGACAGAAGGAAGTCTTAATCTGCCAAGGCCAGCCACCTGCTCAGTGCTCCTGTCACCTCTCTATCAGCAGGTGTATTGCATAAAGCTACCAAAAATCTGTCCCTTGAAACATCAAACGTGGGCCATCATTACTGCTTTTGGCAGACTGGTTGGGGAAGGTGAAGAAGGAGGAAAATAGTTGTCCACTTGGCTAATTTCATCTAATTCCATCCTTCTCAACAGAAAGGTGTTTTAAGTGTACTTCAGCCTCGGCAAACCACAGCGTGTTCTATAGGATTTATGCCCTTGGTAGCTCTGGTGTGTAGCCATTTACCAAAGCATGGCACTGAAATGGAAGGGGCATCTGATTTTGGAAAACGGGTGTCTTGTCTGTGCAAATGCCCATCTTCCTACAGAATCCGTTCTTGACAATCAAGAACCTGATCTTCCCTATCAAAGGAAAAGTAGGTTTAATAATATCTCCATATGTCTGCAGTTGCTTTCTCAGGTACATTGTCTGCCTGCAGCTATTTTTTCCCCCTCAAAGTGGTTTGGTTTTTTTTTGTGTGTGATTCATAATCTTTCAGAATGTATGTAGAATTGAATGTACCTCAGTTGTTAACTTCCCAGGGTGGGGTTAAACCAGGCTTAACGCCAGTTTAATTTTTGCTGTGTTTTACATTCACATCTACAGCCTTGCAAGCAGTGATGCCCACTTGCAGTCAATAGATACGCTTTTTTAAACTGGACACAAATACAGCAAAAAATAAAGTCATGTAAGGATTAACACATGGCAAGCTGCAGCTCCACCCTGTACTGCAAGAGTGTTGAATGAACACTTCAGTATTATAGCAACCTGTTTGCCTACCTTTGGTGACGTAGAGATAGAAGAAGTCACAGTAGAAGATGGTTTGTACCACGCCGGAAACGACAGCAATCTGGTCGTAGAAATTCTCCGTGTGGTAGCGCCAGACCCAGTTGGCAATGTAGAGAGCACGGTAGAGGCCCAGGAAGAAAAGGTAGTGTGTCGTGATGGTCTCTGCCTCCCCCGTCTTGCTGATCATGAAGAGCTGAGGAAGGATAGCCACGGACTCCAGGTAGATGGAGAAGGTCCAGAGTATCTGTGAGGTGCAAAGTGAAGGCAGTGGGGAGTCAGGGCTGATTAGTATGACTTAAGACCCAAAGCTTTTAGTTTGGCAAGCCACTAATATGTGAGGGGGATAAGCAGTGCTGCTGAAGTTGGGGAAAATGAGCTCGCTGTGCTGGGAGTGAGAGGAGACAGCGCTGAGCTGCTCTATAGATGGTACTGTCTTCAAGGCCTGCCAACTTTGCCTTTCCTGCCTGCTTTTGCTGTTAAAAATCTCAGCTATTCAACGTGCTGCTCACTCTGCTGCCTGGTGTCAGGTGGCTGCTGCTTCCCTTCCCTTTTCCTGCCTCAGCTTTTCCTTACCTCCAAGGGGGTGAAGCTGTGGTTCTCCAGAAATGACAGGCCCGTGACAGGGACCAGCAGGAACTCGAGGCGAAAGGAGTCATTCTCGCTGTCAAACGTTTTCCGGAATTTCACGTAGATCATATACACAGTGACATAGGCACAAATCAAAAAAATGACCTGTGGGACAGAAGGGAGATGGCAAGACCTCACCTGCAGTTGCACTTTCCATGCTTAAAGAGAGGCTGCCTTTGCCAAAAGTCAAGATAGTGGTGAATGCTTTGCCTGTGTTGGCTTAAGGATTAACTTCTGCTGGAGATAACCCAGTGTTCAGGTAAAGCTTGCCCCACGGTGAGAATCACATGTTTGAGTCCCTCCGGGGCACTCTGTGAAGAGGTTGGCTTGGTGGAAGCTTTATGTTAATGCTCCTGCTATACAAGGACACCTAGGCTTGGTTCATGGTGTCTTGTTTCAGTTTTAGTGGTACTAAATATGTCTCAGCTTGCTTACTGACTATGGCAAGGGGGTGTTTTGGTCAATGGAGGGACAGTGGAACCAAAAGAAGCATCTTTATCCACCCTTCCTGGCTGAAAAACTCAGTGACTGCGTACCCTCACCTCCCCGAGAAACCACAGCAAGCTGAGGGGAACCTCTCCTGCTGCATGGCCCTCTCCTTACCTTCATCACAGTGTTATAGACAGAGATGAAATTCGTGAACAGGTCCAGGTAGCGGGTTGTGAAGACGAGGGCAAAAAGTATCTGACTCTTCCCAGAGATTCCTGCGTGGCAGGGAGATGAAAGTAAAGCAGATGAAGGGAAGGACCTGTGGGATGGTGGTTTCCCTTACACCTCCTTTGGAAGCACTTTTATGTACGTGTGTTGTTTTGTGAGCCAGGGCTGGTGTGTGGGTGCTGAGGTAGCTCTGCCCCAGGAGTGGCCAGGGTCTCCCAAGTAACAGGGTAGGCTCCTGCTGGCGCCCGAGTGCTGCCTGTAGGAACTGGTGCTCCATGGGCACCTTCACCACTTTGCCCAGTTCAGTCTTTGCTGTCGTCAAAAGACCTTTCTCTTCCCATCCTTCTCCCTTTGCCTGCCCACCTCACCAGGGATTGTGTGATGTGACATCTCCCATGGAAGGGAAGAGCTGCAGGACCAGCCCCGGGATGCTGATGGAACTTGGCCACTGCTGGCAGAGAGATGCAGTCAGGCCCACCCATTTCTGTACCTGTGATTGTGGCCACAGCCCCAGCAGCCCAGCCCCAAAATCTCTTGAGGAGGGAACTATGAGCACAATCCTCCTGCAGGAAGCTGCTGTCCTGATTTCCTCACCCTGGGATGGGGCAGCCTCTGGCACCTGTCCACCACTGGCAGAACCTCCAACCTACAGCAGCTTCCTCTCCAGGGTTTTGGTGTTGGTGCCGCCACAACCTCTTGCTGTCATTTCCCACCTCCCTCCAGCCTTGCTGCCCTCTCCTTCACTTCACCACCCTGAGACCAACACCTGCCCGAGGCTGTGTGCCTTGCCACATCACATCCTTCCAACACAGCCCTCTCCTGCCAGGGAGACCTCCCAGAGGAAGAGGATGACTTCCCTCGAAGAGCCCACGGGGGAGGGCTGCCCGTTTGTATGGGCTATCACTGGCCTTTCCAGCACCCATTTTGTTGTACCCTTCACTGAGCTGCCCTCCGAGAAGGGCCACCCTCCTTCCCTGGGGCATGGGAGCACTCACCAGCACAGGACTTGGACTTCACGATCTTCAGCAGGAGAATAATGATGGCCAGCAAGTGGGACACATCCCCCAGGATGCGGAAGATGTTCATGGTGCCGGGGGGACTCCTCTGGGGTGAAGGGAGTGGGGCTCCTTCTGCAGGCAGGGAGGGCGAGGGCAGGAAGTTTTTCTCCCCCGAGCCTCGACTGAATGAACCGTCTCCTTCGGCTCAACTTTCCTTTTTCCCTGAGCACGGAGCCCTCCCTTCTTGTAGTGCAAAGTTCAGGCTCCCCTCTCCCGTGGCTGCAGATGCCTTTCCCCTGCCAGGCTGGATGTCTCCCTTGTTTACTTTTCCACCGAGGTGGATTTTCCCTCTCCCGGCCTAGGGCCTTCCTCTCTCTGCTTTGGGCTGAAAGTTGGAGTTTGTCTCCCGGAGAGCTCCAGGCTGAGCAGCCCCGAAGCCAGTGCTGGGTGACGGTGACGTGGCTCCTGGCTGGCCGGGGAGGAGAGAGAGGAGGAGGCGGAGGCGGGAATAACTGCGCTATTTTTCCTTTTTTCTTTTTTTCCCTTCCTCTTTTTTCTTCCCCTGCTTGTCTCAAGTTACACACGGAAGTGTGGTTAAAGGGGAAAAGGCAGAGGGAGCAGGGTTCCCATCCTCTGGCCTTGAGGACACACCCTCCGGCGGGGGCCAGGCTTCCCAGGAATATTCCCCATGGGTGCAGTAACCTCTGTCCTGCTTCCAGTCGGCAGCCTTCTGCTCTCTGCCCTTGCCAGCCCCATCCCACCTCCAGCAACTTTTCACCCGTGCTCCACCTTGTCTCCTGGAGCCAAAGAAGTGGGGAGATATCTGAATTACCAAGCCATTGCGGCTCTTCCACAGTTGTTCATGCACAGCCACTCCCTGGTGTCTGCCCCACCAGGCACCCCTGCTTTCAGGTGTCCCATCTGGAGCAGTGTGGATCCCTGAGCACAGCCCCGGAGAAAACAAAAGATCCTCCCAAGGGCTGGTTTGAAACAAACTTCACTGGAAATACTAATCCTGGATTCCTGCAAGAGGGTTACAAACACCATAGGGAATGTGAGCGAAAGAAGCACGTGGTTGCTGCTGGTTTTATAGATTTCACAGAAAGGGGCTCACTAGTGACTGTCAGAAAGTTTTAATATATTTGAAAACAGCCCTGGGTGACCAGCTCGGTTTGGATAAACCTTGTCCTTGGAGCTGGAGTTATACAGGGAGATCTCACGGCAGCAGCGGGGGGTCCTCTGCACCAAGACCCAGCAATTAGATAGTCAATATCTAATCACTAATATAACACTGCTTTAGTACAACCAAATGGAAGTCTTAATTTGTCTCTTTGTCCCTGAGCAAATCACATCTGGCTGTGGTCTAATTTGGTTATTCTTGGATTGTGTGATCCTGCCTGCTCTTGTCCCAGAGCTGGCTCTGGCTGCTGCCCTCCCTGTCCCCAGCCATGACCTGTGGCCGTCCCCTACACATCTCTCTCTGTCCTCATGGGCTTGCTTGGAGTAAAAGCCTTAACGACTAAAGTGTAAAAATATTATTCCTAGTGCTTTCTGAGAGGATTAACAAGCCTATTAGCATCACCGGATCCCTTTTTGAATATATTTGCATATATTTCCTCCCTGCCCATTAGGTTGGCGGTTGTGTTTTCCCTCTCTGACGCTCCAGCACCTGCATCATAGGGCTTTTCCAGATGGATTCACAGGCCGGGTTGGAAAACACCTGCTCGGCCCCACGAAACTGGAGACATCACTGCCTGCCCCCAGCCAGGGCACCGAGGTGGGGGTTGGTGCCGTGGGAGAAGAGTGGGTTAGAGCAGAGGAGAGGACTGGCAAAAGGTGGGGTCTGTCTGAATTGGGTTTCCAGATGTCAGAGTGGAGCTGTGTGGGATTTCAGTGGGGCTTTGCAAGGCCATGTGGGTGCTGGTGAAAGCCAAGCCCCAGCCCTGGTGGCCCTGCAGGTCCGTGGTATCCCAGGTCCTTTTGCAGGTGGGCAAAGCGTTTTGACCCACAGAGCAGGGATGTAAAGCTGGGGGGAAGGAACAGATCTGGGGTCCTCTCTTCCAAGAGATCCCCTTCCAATGCCCTGGTGTGCAATGTCTGAGAGCCTTCATCTTTCTCTTGTCCCTGCACTCCTCTTTGCAGCTTCTTTTCCCACCCCGGGAAAGAAGCGCCCTGCAGAGGGGTAAAACTGTTGTGGGTGGCAAAGGTTTATTCTCTTCATCTTGCACCTTCCCAAGAAGAACTGATGGGCTCCAAGTCCCAGCATTATCTCCTGCTGTGGCACCAGGAACCACTGGCTGAGGTGACCATTAGAGGGACTTCATGGCAGCAGCCCAATCAAGCTCACCCAGCTGGAACAGGGTGGTAGGGCTGGGCTGTCCCCATGGGACATCCCTGTGCAGCACACGAAGGCCACAGGGAAGCTGCGGCAGGGCAAGGAACACCCAGGCTCCTAGAGAAGAAAAAATTGGCACGCGGAGTGGGACCAAGTAAAAATAAACCTTCCCTCCTCCCGCCCTGCCACAACGCAAAGCGCCTTGCGCCGGGTGTCTCCCTGCCTCCCAAAATAATGCCGGGTGCTGCCACCACCCCGCACGGTGATGCTCTCTCCATGCCTCCCGTTTCCATGGTGACCACAAGGCATGTCACCAGGGTGACAAGGAGGCAAGTGAGCTGGGATTTGATATTAAAAATGAGATTTTGGGGTTGTTGGGTTTATTTTTCTCCCCCCCTACCCCCCTCCCCCCACTTAAGTTCTATTTTTGGGGTTTCCCTCTCTGCCTCTGCTGGTCTGGAAGGCTCCTCCTGCAGAGCCCCTGGGTCAGGCAGCCGCAGCGTCGTCCAGGGCCCTGCTCCACCTCTGCCTGTCCTGTGAGGCGATGGCTATGGGATGAGAAGAGGGACAAAAGGGGGTTTCCTTATCACTAAAACATTTGTTTCTTTCTATCAGGAAGGCTTCTGTGCTTTTGCCCCCAGTGGTGCTCCAGGTGTCCCCCTCCGCTTCTGCTGCAGGATGTAGCTCAGGCTGCCTCCAGACCTCCTGGGAGAGTGGGCAGCCTCAGGGATTTGTCCAAGAGAGGAAAATGATTCTGCATTCCCAGAGAGGATGGGGAACATGGCGGGGTTGAGCACCATGGGCCACCTCTGTGTCTCACCATCTCTGCCCCCATGACCAGGTCAGTTTGGCTGGGCAGTTCTGGAACACTGGGGACAGAGATGGGATGGTTGGAGGAGGATGGCAGAGGGAGCCTGGCAGGTGATAAGGAGTCCAAAACTTTGTTCTCTAGCTTAAACACTCAAAGTCAGACCTGCTCAGGGCAGAGAGGGCTTGAGGATTTGTGTTGGCTTAGCTGGTGTCACAGGAATGCAGGACCACGGGTGTTCAAGCAGGGCTGCTGGCAGAGAGGTAGCACTTCTCTTCACGCCCAGGCAGGAGAAGGGGCAGGCAGCATTTGCCCTCCTTCCCAGGAGCTCTTGCTTTCCACTGCACCCATCTCCATCCGTCTCCAGCCATCCCTCTCTCCCTCTCTCTCTCCATCCATTCCTCCCTCCATCTTTTCAACCACTCCTCCCTCCTCCTCTCTCCATTCACCTCTCCATTCACCCCTCCAAAGACTCTTCTGTCCATCTCTCCGTCTCTCTTTCCTTTCATCCATCCCTTTATCCATCCCTCCCTCCACATGTAAATCCCTCTATCCCTCTATCCCTCTGCCTCCCTCAATCCCCACAGCAGCACTGGGAAAGGTTGGCGGAATGGGGCTATTTTTGGGAGCGTCTCCCTGGCAACGGCTGCCACCACCGTCTGTGGTGGCTTTTCCATAGGTGCTAAAATATTCCACACTTCTTATTAAAGACGGTGCTGGTGGAGACGGGCGGGGGCGGCGAGTGTGAGCCACCCCGCTGCTGGGGCCGGCGGCCATGGGGCGGTCAGGGCGTGGCACTTGGGGGGCACAAGGACAGCAAGGGGCCGGTGGCATCTTCCATGCCACATCCCCATGTCCCTCTCACTGGCTCTGGAAGTGCCAGCTGCCTCTTGGCAGTGCCGGGCTGCCACACAGTGCACGAGGTGCAGCTATCCATCCTCCTGCTGCAAAGGCAGAGGGAAATGTGGTGAGGTCTTGGGAGCAGCCAGAGATGAGGAGCAAAAGGCAGAGAGAGGGAAACCTCACCTGAAGCTGAGGCGGCCTCAGAGCTGCACTTGGTGGCTTTGCCTGCTCTGGGAAGGAGCAAGATGTGTCAGCCCCTTCTTCATCCCTTCACCACATGACGAGGAAAGGCCTGTCATGGTGCCAGAGGGGTGGTACGCTTTGCCAAAGGGCAGCTGTGCAGATCCTGGTCAGTAGCTCTTGGGAAGCAGCCCCACAGGCCCTAGAGAAAGAGCTGTTGGGAAACCAAGCACCCCTCTGAATCTGAACCAGGTCCTCATAGGGATGGCTGCAGAGGGGATGGACAGGCTGGCCCCGCTCCATCCAGGCGCAGCAGCTCCCCAGGAACAGCAGGGAGCAGCCATGGGTGCGCTGGGGTGAACTGACCCATTCAGGAGGCTGATGCACTCCCGGTTTGCAGCTGCTCGTCTGCATGGAGTTACCAAACCCACCCTCTGCTTCCCTGGCAGTGGCTTTGCCAGGTGGGAGCGGGCTGTGCTCGCCATGGGGGCGTTCATGGTGCTGGCAGGGGACAGCAGGCTCCACAGTGTGTTGTGCAGGGGTCATCCCGTGTGCCACATCTTGGGATGATTTTGGGAGGGAGAGTCATAGTTGTTGCAGGATTAGGGCCCAGAGGAGACTCAAAAATGGTTTTCTGACCTTTTTTGACTTTTCAGCACAGGCCTTAACACTGGGGACAGCAGATGAGACACCAAGACAGAAACCGTGTCCTCAAAAAATGCTGTCCTGGAGCAGGGCTGTCGCCAGGATCCTGTGCCTGCAGCCACTGCCTGTGTGGTCAGGGGTCTCTTCAGCCTCTGGCTTTGCTGCAGCAGAGTCCCCCACCTTCTCTCCTTGTCACCAAGAAGTGACCTTTTTAAAGCCTCTGAGATGCTGCTGGCCATGGAGACCCAGAAGAGATTTCCTGGACAGGTTTCCTGGCAGGGTGGCTGTGCACTATCCTGGAGCCCTGAGGGCTGGCCCCTCCGTGTCCATGCTCCTGTCCCAGCACTGCTCATCCCTGCAGGAAATCACCAGCTCTGTAGAGTGGGGAGGCAATGCCCCACAGCAAACACTCTGCATCAGCTGGGAGAGCCTGGTCCTTCCTCAGGGCGAGGTGTCAGCCCAGCACCCCAAATCCAGGTGGGAAAAAACCCTCTGATGGCAGTTATTTCACCTCTGTGCAGCAGCTCAGGAGGAGGATTCACCTCCTTGGGGGCACCTGGCGGCCCCACCATCCCTTTCCCGCTGCCGATGGCTGCTCTCGTCTCCCCCACGGTGGCTCCGCAGCTCTGAGCTCACATGCGAGGATGGGCTAAAGTAGCGGAAAGCTGTTGGATCCTACCACAGAGTTACTGACTTCTCAGCTACAGACTGCATAGCAATCAGCGAGGGGGAGAGGCAGCCAGGGAAAGGGAGCGGAGCGCAAAGGGAGGAAGAGTGTCAGGGAGAGGGGGGATCTGGGGACTGGAGCAGGGGGGCAGCAAGGGGCACGGGCAAATAATGCCAGAGAAGGAGGGAGCCAGGCAGGAGGGGGAGACCTGAACCCGTCGCTGAGCCACGAAGGCACATCAGCACTCCGTGGGATGGACGCTCCTGGGAGCAAAAAATTCTGAGAGGCAGAGGCAGAAGGAGAGCGCTGGCGTGGGCAGGGCAGAGTTAGGAGAGGAGCAGGTCGCAGCGGAGAAGTAGCTCTTCGGGAGGGGAAAAAAATAAACCTAGGCTGGAGGCGAGCGAGGACTGCAGAGAGACTTCCCTGATTCTTCCGGTCCGGCTGAGGCATTTCATGGTGAGATGGAAGCACCGGCCGCTTTCCCCTTCCTCTGATGTTGGCTCGGCACGGCTGGAGCAGGCGGCAGCCCTCGGCAGGACCCGGGTAAGAGGCGGTGCCGGGGCGCGCTGCTCTCCTCACCGGCATGAGAGCGGGAAGGGTTTTTCTCCCTTAGGAAAATAATGTATTGTTTCATTTGCGTTCGCTCCGAGGAACAGCTATAAATATAACTTAGGGAGAGCTGCGTGGCTTCGTGTGAGCGTGCCAGTGAATAATAAAGTTGCCTGTGTGCATGGCGTATGCACGCACAGCTACCGAGGCGGCCGCGGGCCGAGGGGCAGGGATGGGCTCCTGCCTCTAAACCTCCTCAACTTCCCTCCCCGCCCCCTTGCCACCCTGACTTGGGTCGCTTTGCAGGTAACTTCTTCATTTTTTCAGTTCCCCATGTTTTCGTGGAGTATTCTCGCCCTGGGCTGCGTCTTGCTCACCTTTTGTTTCTCCTGCTCTGTAGATTCTTCTCTGTGCTGGTCCCAGCCAGCTCACAGAGAAGAAGGCAGCCGGAGACCTGCTCTCCGAGCTCTAGGGTGCAAATGGGGCTGAAGGGGATGTGTTCGTTCTCCTGCTGCCTGTGGAGCTTTTCGGGCTCCAGACCTGCCCCTCTCTCCCTTGCCTTCCACCTCTCCTAGTCCCAGCGTGGCTGATCCTGCTGGTGGTGGTCCAGCACCCCCCCGATAGGCACAGTGCAAAGGGTCTTCTGGACAGTGGGTTTGGGTGAAGGAGCTCAGGAGGAAGCCATGAGCAAACTACCAGAGAAAGTCTGCCTTTGCTCCCTGTTGGCAAGGTCGGCTTCCCCACCAGGGCAGGAGTGGGCAGGCAGGTTTGCATGGTGCTGGCAGATCACCTCGGACACCCCTGGCCCTTCAGCCCCCAAGGCCCTCCCTCCTGGGCAAATTGCCTGGAGTCATCCAAATCCTTCCAGCAAGAGCCTGGAGTTTCCTATCCCTGCTGCCCAGCCTTGACTCCATCCATGGCACAGCAAATAGCAGCTCTGGGGCCTCTCCCTTCTCCCCTTGCTCCTGTTGGGGGGTGTGCTGTGAAGGGCAGACAGTGACAGCGCACACGGGAACGCGTGGCAGAGGTGACGTAGCTCCAAGGCTACCTTCAACCCCTGCTCTGTGCCCTCCTTGGCTTCTCGGGAGGAGGCATCCACAGGAGGTGGGAGGTGTAGAGATGAGCCCAGGGCTTGGGGTTACCCAGAGCCTGGGAGGGATCAGGCAGGTGCATGGGGAGTACATCTTGACAGAGACGTGGGAACGTGTCCCTTCTCCATTCACCACCAGGAGCGGCACCCACAGATGCCTGGAACACCCCAGCAGTGTGTGGCCACTCCTGTTTGCAGCCACCGAAAATAATAATAAGTACAGGGGAAATATGTGCCTTAGGAGGGAAGCATGAATCTGGTGGGGACAGGGGATGATGGGGAAGAGGACGGATGGTGAGGATGGCCACAGAGAGGATAAGCTGGAGAGGGCTGATCTGGAGGGAAGTGGGTTCCCTCTCCTCCACCTTTTTCTTCTTCCATCTCTCCCCCTGTTTGGGTGCTAAGATCAAGGGCCCCTACGTGTGGTGCTGGCAGGGGGCTGGCAGTGGTCCTTGCCCCTTGCAGCACCCCGCCATGGTTTGCAAGGAAAACCGGAGAGCGAGGAGGTGGCTGGAGAGGGATGGAGTTTCCTGGCAGGACCAGTCCCCACTGGCCCCTCCGGCCTCTCGGCCACCCCAAGCTCAGCCATCGGCCAAGCCCGGGAAGCAGCTGCATCCCTGGGGTGGTGTCGGTGACAGGAGGGTGCCGGCAAGGGGAGGAGGGCACGGTGACGGGCGCCTGCGCCCGCCGCGCTCTGACATCAGCGCGGCCGCAGAGCGGGGCAGTTAATGGCCCTCTGCCCTCGGCAAGTGCCCCTGTCCCGCCTCGTTGTTGCGCTGGGCTGGCTTAACCCGGCAGCGCGGCCGGGAATCAAGAGATGGATGCTGGCGTCTTAGCAATCGATCCCTTACTCATCCACGCGGCTCCCAGCCTCCCGCTGGCGCTCGTTTTTCTGTGAATGGCACGGGCTGAGTGAAGCCGTCTGCGCTTGCCTCGCAGCGCTGCGAAACTGAGTCAGGCTGAATTCCTGCTCCTTGACGTCACGGCTCCTGTGCCCCTTAACGGCGGAGAGGCCTCACAGGGAACCCCCAGAGGCACCGGCACCGGTTTTCCTCGCCAGGCAAGGAGGTTTTAATGGAGATGGTTGGGATTTAAGCCCCTTCTTGGGAGAGATGCCGATTCTCTGGCAGCGGGGAGCTTGGGACAGGCAAGGGCTGCTTTTGAGCTGGTTCTCGCCCTCAGGCCTCTCAGGCTCGTTCTCCAGCAGAGAAGGTGGTGCCGTGGCACAGGCGGCTGAGGGATGGGAGCCGGCTGCAAAGTGACTCTGTCCCAGTGGCCCCAGAGACCCATGCACCTCCATGCCTGTCCTCCTGGGAGCCTGGCAGCAGGCAGCTTGCTTCAGGGGCAGTTTTGGCATTAACCCACTGATTTATTTGGGGAGGAGATGCCCACCATCTCCTGGCACCAGCCATGCTGGCACAGCAGCACCACTGCTGCTCTCACTGGAAATTAGAGAGAGGAGGGTGGAGAACAAGATCCCCTCCAGCCCAGCCCCTCCCCACGCCGCCAGCCAGGGGCTCCTGCCGCCGCTCTGCCCACGCTCCTGCCACCATGGCAGTGGGTCTGCCCCTCACAATCTGGACGGCTGTTTTATTTCTATGGCAACATTTCTCCTGAAACACTTCAGAGGGAGCCTGGTGCTGTTCGATTATGATGGAAGCAGCATCCCCCGTTCTGTCCCCTGCAAAAGGCTCAGAGAAAAGACCCTGACACCTCTCCTCACCTCCTTCCCTCCCTGGCAAGCGGCACCAGCGTTGGTACAATGAGCTGCTGCCCTTGTCCCAGCTGCCTCTCTGCTGCCTGTTCTCCTTTCCCTCGCCTCAGTTTTGCTCTCCCCTCTCCTCTCGCCCGCTCCCTTTCTGCTGGCAGCCTACTTAAGCACCCGCGCAGACTGACCAGCTGAAAGGACTCTTAGAGCAAGTGGATGTCGAAAGTGACTCCGCTGTAGAGGAGGGTAAAGCCCCGGGAGAGCTGTATGGATCGGCCCTGCCAGCAGCACGGTGGGTGCGGGGCTGAAGGGCACTGGGATCCCAGAGGCTGGGCAGACAGGCGCTCCATCCCTCTGAAAAGCTCGATGGCATTACGAAGAGGCGGTGCCTGCCACGGGACCAGACACAGCGGCCCCAGAAGTCCTCTCCTCTCCTGTTCCCGTTGTTCCCACCAGCAAGAAAGAGGCTCGTGTCTGGGTGGAGGTGAGCAGGCAGAAGTTGCGGGCAGCACCGAGTGCCAGCAGGCGACAGGCAGGTGAGCAGGCAGGACGCCAGCGGCAGCGGCTGTCGCAGCCCGGAGGAGCAGGGGTGTGACAGCAGCCCGTAGTGATGGCGGGGGGGATATCGCAGTCCCGGCAGCGAGCAGATGCAGCCGCCGTGTCCCGCTTGGCACTGCTCTCCCCCAGCCCCGTCCTGCCCGCGATGGCAGCCCCACCCTGTCGGAGAGCTGGGGGGTAGGGGAAGGAGGGGGAAAAGGTCCTCCGTACGTGAGTTGGGCAGCACTTAGGCTTGACACCTTCCAGATGTGTTTGTTAAACCTGACGGATCAAGCCGCAGCGATACAAGTCAGCAAACCTGTAGTGAAATCCTCGATCCGCTCTCTGCGGGAATGCGGTTTTGCAGCTTACCTGGGATGCTCCCTCTGCTCTGTTTCTGGTGCCTAGCAGGCATGGCTGAAAGGGGAGAAGCTGGGGCCCTTTCAGGAGGCTCGTGACTCTGCTCAGCTCCTTGTTATCACAGTGACAAGGGAGAGAAGGGAGGTTTTTTTTCCCTGTCACTGATGGGTTAGTTCTCAGCAGCCAGGCCAGGCTGGGAACTCAGCTGTCGTGCAGCAGCTGGGTGTGGAGAAGCGGCTGCAGCCTCTCTCGATCGGGGGCTTGGTGCAGAGCAGGCTTTGCCCTGGTTATTGCTTGCCCTTGCTGCTGTCACTGTTGTTAGCATCATTCATAAACTATTTGCAGGCACCTGCCTTGCTGGGCACTTGGCAGAGTCCATCCCTGGCAGTCCATCCTGCCCTGTCAAGAGCACAACTGCAGCAGGCAGGCAGATGATGTGAGCCACCCTTGCCCCCCTTTTCCTGCACACTGATAATTATCCTTGTCCCCTGACTAGCCAAGAGCCATCAAGACACCCTGTGTGGCCAGGCATTTTGTGCTGAAGAGATGCTGAAGCACAGGGATGCTGCTGGTAATGGCCTTACACAGGGCTCCCACAGGGCAGGAAGCCCAGTGAAGGGAGTTCCAGGGATGAGGGGATTAGGGAAGATGCCCTTTGCACTGTGCGCTTGTGCTGGGAAGCTGGAGGAGGTAACCCGAGCGCCCTGCATCTGCCTGGGTTGTGAAGACCTCAGAGACACCCCAGAGCCTTCACTTTTTCAGCTCTTGCAGGTTTTGCACCAACCCTTCAGGGTCTAGTCCGTGGTTTTGGCAGGCAGGGTGCTGGGCCCGCTGCGTTTCCTCAGGAGCAGGTGGGATGCGGTCTGCACCCTGGCTGCTACAAAAGCTCAGTTCCTTTTTGGCCAAGAGCATCACCTAAGGAAGGCCAGGGGCCTTCTGAGCATTTAATTTTTCCTGTGATGCCAGCTACAAAGAATAACACCCACCTACCTCACTCAGCAAGAAAAAGCAGGGACTTCTCCCCAGCTGCCACTCCAGCAGCATCCTCTCCTCCCAATCCTGCTCAGTCAGCCCCCAGCCCCTCTGTCTTGTACCCCCAGCCCATTTTGGCCAGAGAAGAGTGGGTTAATGCCAGTGCCAATCCCACCAGCCCCACGATGGGGTGTCCCCCATTGAGTCCGAGATCCTGGGGAGCAGGCAGCTGTTCTTGCAGTGCCATTGTCTGGACGGTGCAGCCGCAGCAGGGATCGCTGGGGCGGTGTGGGAGCAGGCAGGAGGTGATGCTGTCACCTTTCTGTGCCTCTCCCCGACTTTGTCATCCTGGGGACCTTTGTGTGGTTCCCATTTTTATCTGTTTTTTCTCCCTCTCACTCTTTCTCTCCTCTCTTCGCTTTCTTCTCTCCCCCTCCCATCAGCATGTGGGCTGATCACTGCTCAAACTTTTAATTCAGATGGTAATTGGAATAATAATACGGGCAGAATCCTTCTGGCTCCGTTGCTGCAGCTGGCTTCAGGGAGCTATGAATAGCTCTGAGTCACACACTGAGATGGTTTAACTTCAAATCATTTTGTTTTGTTTTCATATTACCCATCCTCAGGCTCCAGAGCTTCACAGGGGGAAAAAATATCCCCCCTTCTCACTCCACTCCAAAATATAAACCGGGCAGAGGCACATGAATAAAATCCTCTTTTGGAGAGAGAAACTGGTCAGCGGATCATGCCTTGAGGGGCAGATGGGGACCGTTGGCACTTAATCTATTTATAATTATTGAACGAAAAGGCAGAAGTGTGTATATAAAAATGGTATAGAGTTGATTACAGCTTCCTCCCCTCACCTTCCATATGTCACTTGCCTTTTTAATATGGTAAAACTCTCCTGCACGGTGACTGTGCCTTCGCGTGTGCCCGTACAGCGCCTGGCACCCTGCCCTGCCGGCACGGAGGAGAGAGAGCTCGGCCGCTGACTCGTGTGGCCGGACAGCCCCCCATGGCACCGAGCTGCCCTGTGAGCCCCAGCACGAACCCTGGGAATATTCGTGAGGAACAGCAGAAGAGATGGAGTTACAAAGAGGATGGAGACGACACACGGAATGCTGTGGGTCTGCAAGGCTCTGCAAAAAGGCAAAGAGGTCCCTTCTCAGCTGCGGGTGTTTCTGTCCCGACTCCCCAAGAGGCGAGAAGTTCGTCTGCCGTGTTGTCAGCGTGCCCGAGCTGGCAGGATGGGTCTGTGGATGCTGATCCGAAGCCAGCCGGTGCTGCCCGGCCGGTAACAGGGACAAAGGCACAAAGCGGAGTGCAACCAGCGGCTGCGGTATTGACCACAGACAGGAGGGAAGCATTTGCCAGACAACTCCAGATAAAGCAAAGACTAAGAGTGTAAAAATACCCTGGGATTTTTCCATCATCGTCGCTCACAGTGTATGTCCCAGAGCACCAGATACGGTTGTTATAAAAAGAGAAGTGGGGGAGTGCTTTAGCGTGGACTTTTCTGTTCTGTTTCATGAGACTCTTCCATTGCAAATTTAAGGAAGGATTGACAATATATGATCTACTCTGGCAGGGGCTGGAGAAAGACTGGGACATGCGAGGCGCTGCACTGTGTACAGGGGATGGAGCGATGGAGGCATTGCCCCGGCACCGAGCGCCTTGACCTTATTAGCCTGCAGATCCCTTGGAAAGGGACAGCAGCAGTGCAGCCCCACGTGTCTGCTCAGGGCCAGAGCAGAACCGGGGTGGCAGCGTGGGCTGGTGTGATGGCTTGTGCTGCTGGAGCACAGTGTCACACGGGAAGGAGGAGATGACTGCAGCACTGTGGTGGTGTCCCTGGCACTGCTCAATCTAAGACACAGGAGGGGGAAAGTGCTTGGGAAAGACAGAAGGGTAGCACATGCTTTGGGGTTGGAGGCAGCTGCTGGCCCCTGGAGACCCACCTGGATGACAGTTTCAGTGCTGCAAGGCAGTGGCTGTGATGTCCATGCTGCAGCAGCTTCCCAAAGTGCTGGGGGCTTCTGCAGGCCGTGAAATACATGGGTGTTCATGTACACCTGGGACAGGCAGCAGAGGGATGGAGAGGGACGGATGCAGACTCCTGCCTAGCATCTCTCCTTGCTGCACCCACCAGCTTGGTTTCATCCCACTCCACAGGAGTTGCCACTGACCCTGCAGCTTCCTCCTCCGCGTGTGGGTCCCAGGAGGCAGAGCAAGCTCCAAGAAATGTCCTCAGGCATGCTCTGGATTCGTGTCTCTGTCCTCAGCCAGGCTTTCCTCCCCCTTGTCCATGTGACAGGCAGCTGCCTGTTCAGGATATGAATAAAAATCCCCTTCTGCTGGAGACACCTCTGAGCCTTCCCCTTTCATTCCATTTGTGTCCCAGGTTTCCAAGTTGCAATGGGACCTTTTCACAGCCATTTGAACTACGTTTGCATAGGATTTGGGCTCCTGGTAAGGCCCCTGGCCTTGCCAAGCTGGCGGCATCAATTTTACCAGCAGGGATGTCAGTGGTGGCCCTGGGCCACCAGCTGCTGAGGAGGGACAGTGACCCAATGTGGTAGCAGTCCCCAGCCCAGGACTCCTCGCCTGCCTGTCTGTCCTTCCCATGGCGGCACCACGCGCTGTGGGGGTGTGTTGGGGTGGAAGTGGGAAATGTGTTTATTTTTGTTCGTCTCCTGGCTCGTGCCGCTCTGAGTTTGTGGCACTCGGTATTACTAACACTTCCCTGTGCCAGCTGGCAGCAGGGGATGAATCAGATTGGCAGCACCACAGCGTGGACCCTTCACCGGCCGTTCAGCTTGGAGTGATGCCTCTGGCCAAAGTGCCAGTGGTGTCTCCTGCCCCTGTCCAGGGTGAGCCCCAACCAAAATGCCAGTGGCTTGACCTTGCTGGTAGAGATGTCTTGGTACCCTGTGGGACAGGGCTGTCCCCTCTGACCCATGCTGCCTGCCCGGGCAGGATGGTCCCTGTCCCTCCTTTACACTGGAGGTCTCAGGTGGCTTCATGGGCTGCTCTCTGCCCACTGGCAGCATCCCCAAGCTGGGGTCAGCTCTGCAGCCAGGAAGACGGCTTATCCTCCTGCTGCCAAAAACACCTTTTGCAGTTGTTGTGGTTTAACCCCAGCAGGAAACTTAAGTATCACGCAGCTCCTCTCTCCCTCTCACTGCCCCCAGCCCCAGGGGAGAGGGAAATCAAAAGAAAAAAGGTAAACTTTTTGTGGGTTGAGATAAGACCAATGTAATAATTGGAACAAAATATAATAATAATAAATATGTTGATCATATTAATATTATTATCAATAATAATAATAGTAGTAATAATAAGCAGAGAGAGGGAGAATAACAGGACCCAAGAGAAACAAGTGATGCACAACTCAATTACTCACCACCCATTGACTGATGCCCAGCACATCCCCAAAGAGTTGTCAGCCCCTTCCCATTAACTCCCCCAGTTTATATACTGGGCATGATGTTCTGTGGCATGGAATATCCCTTTGGCCAGTTTGGACCAGCTGTCCTGGCCATGCTCCCTTCTGGCTTCTTGTGCAGCTCCTCACTGGCAGGACATGGGAAACAGAAAAGTCTTTGGCTTAGAGTAAGTCACTACTTACCAACAACTCCAACATGTCTGTGTTATCAGCCTTATTCTCACACTAAATCCAACACACTGCACTGTGCTGGCTACTACGAAGAAAATTAACGCAGTCCTAGACAGAATCAGGACAGCAGCTGATTGCTGCCTCCCCCTTCCCTGCTTCTGACAACTCAGCACACATGGAACTCGATGACATCACAGACCTTGGAATGTTGGTGGTTCCAGTTGTCCCCAGAGACAAGATGCAGAGGTACCTGGTTCTCCTCTCCCTCCTGAACATCCTAGTGTTCGAAACAGAGGGGTTTTGGTGGCCACAACAAGCATTGCTGAGGCTGCAGAAGGTGACACAGTGCTTGTCAGTGTCAACAGCCTTCATGGCCTGTGCTCCGGGAGGACAATTTGGATTGTCCTGCTTGCTGCAGCCCAGAGCATGCTGAGAAATGCCACGGCCATTTAGCATCTTCGGGCTAATGATGATGGTCTACCCAGAATCTCAGGGCTTGGAAGGTGATGATGGCAATGGTGGTGATGATGATGACAGTGAAGAATTAGGGAGCTCCAGCCAGTCTGAGCGTCCTTCACCCTCGTGCAAGAGCAATGACAGCACAGATGACAACCAGATAGAGGATCTGGGAGAACCCACCCCATTTTCCCTAACTCACAGGCTCCCTTACATGGTGAAACATAAACGAGTGGGGTTGGCCAAGCATGCACTGGAGCTTGAGGAGGAAGATCAGGAGTTTCAGGAACGATTTTACGAAGACATGGGAATGTCTGACAGTTTGGCTGGAGATGAGGAGCCCAGCCCAACTTACCACCTTCCTGGGCATCAGAGGCTGCCTGCTTTCCAAAAGGCCAGTACAGCACCGAGTGGCTTCCATGGATCTTTCCAGCATAGCTCAGGCCAGCACCTGGGGACAGAGGCTGCTGCCACACAGGACCATGGCAGGGACCATTACGTGGGACACCCAGAGACTGGCACAGGAGCAGAGTACCACGTGCTGCACGAGGAGGATGGCGAGGAGACGGAGTCCCCGTGCCCGCAGCAGACCTACGAGTCACTTGGGCAGGAGAACAGCTTCCTCAGGTCGGAGAACGAAATGCTCAGGAATGTGAACCTCGTGCTCATGTCGGAGAACTTTGCACTCAGGCAGGTGTTCAAAGAGCTCAAGGAGGACAGCGCTGTGCTCATGGGGAAGGACGTCGTGCTCAGGGAGGAATATGACATGCTCAGGAAGCAGGCTCTCGAGGGTGAGAACGCTGCGCTCAGGAAGGACAATGCTATGGTCAGGAGAATGCTTAACACCTTCCAGAACAACTTGAAGAGACAGGCGTACATGGTGTCGAGCCTGCAGGATCAGCTGAAGGCCAGGCAGGCTGAATGAGAGAGGGAAGTCCGAGAGCTCCAGTCCTTAGTCCAGCAGACTGAGTGTCGTCTTCAGGTAATGAGCCAGCGGGCTCTGGATGCCGAAATGAACATGGAGAGGCTGAAGCAGAAGGTCTTTATTCTCCAAGGACAGCTGAAGAGATCCATGCCAGAGAATGAAAACCAGAGAACAGACTGGCCTGGAAGCAGTGAAACACAACTTGGACTTCACCAAGCAAAACCCCCCCAAGAACTCATAAAGGGCAAAAATGGCTCCCTCAGGCAGCTCCTGCCTCAAGAATGCTGCCCGTTGTTGTGGAGGTCCTTGAATCTACCAGAAAAATTCTCAAATTTTAAGCAGAAAAAGATCTATGATCTAAGATCTATGCAATTCTGTATGAGTTCTATGGATCTGTGTACGGTCCGAGGCCATTGGTCTCCCACTTGCAGCCATTTACTGCAAATAAAAGCATTTACTTTCCCATTCTCAAATGTGTGTGCTCAGACTGGTAGCCTTTATCCTTTGTGGAAATACTTTCCTTGTGATTAAGTACCAATTGCAGGAAGCGATGTGGCTTTAGCTGCTGGTACTCTGTTGGGGCACTGTGGAGCCAGCAGCAAACACTGCCCAGGCTCTGAGCCGCACGGTCCAGCCGTGATGGACTCTGTGCAAGAGGCTCTGCCACAGCTCCGACTGACATTAGCTCCCATGTGGGAGCCAAGCACAGCACCAGGGGATGCAGCACTCTTAAACAGCCCGCTCATCCCATCCCACAGCTGTACCAGCCTGAACAAAGCCCTTGTATTTCATCTGCTTCCTTTACCCCTTCTTGGGGAGGAGGGCAAGGTGAGGAGCAGGGATCCAGGTGTTGATGCACATGGTTTCACAAAGCTCCTTAGGTCCTCCTTCCTCTCTTTTGGAGCTGGCTGCCATCTGGGCCAGAAATCCAGAATCTCTAGAAATGGTGCACCTGTTTCTGCAGCTGGAGAAAGAGAGTTGTTGGTTGTAGAAACTTCCAGGAAATTGTGAATTACTCATATGTGTGAACTGTGGCAGCACCTTCCCAGTGATATCGGGGTCAGTGCTGGCTAGGGATGATCTTGGCAAATCCAGGCTGGCTGAAGAAGATGCCAGTTGAAGAGGATGCCCTTCCTCTCCTGGCTGGGGCTGGCACAGAGGGGTGTACCTAAACTGCCCACCTTTGTCACCTCCCAAAGTCATGTGGGACCCTGCAGTCCGAACTCCCCGTGTAATTGCTCTAGTTAGCTTTGCCCCAGCAGGGCCATCTGTGGGTATGAAGTGCCCTCTCTTCATCACACCAACATTTCTGATTAATTTAGGTTACCAGCCCCGGGGTCTGCTATAGGTTTTCCCAGCTGCACAGCAAAAATTCCTGTATCTGGCCAAACTGACTCCATAAAGACTTGGAGGGGACAGTGAGGGGTGGGAGCTGGCGGAGTTCAGTGTCAAAGTGCTTTTTCCTGATGGGGATTTCTGGGAAGCTGTTCACTTTTGTCTCTATGGTGAGTTGTGGATTACAAGGCTGTCGTCTTCTCCTGGTCTCACAATACCCTTGGTCTGAACAACCATGTTTGTGTTGCTGCAGAGCTTTAACTGCCTCAGTAGCTGGTTAGTCTTCATCCCATCAGAGGTGATGTCTGGAGCTCCTTACTTGCTGCTTTCCAGTCTGTGCTCCTAAGTGGAGAAAGCTGGTGGGCACCTTTGGCCACGCGCAGCCCCATTCTGCATCACTGATGATGAGACAAGGATGGTTCTCACCAGCTTTTCCATCCTAGACAACATCATTTGGTGTTCCCCTCTCCAGTCTTTGCACAGCCGCTTGCAGGCAGCTCTAAACCTTACATTTGATCCCAAAGATCCTTGTATTTTTCCCATATCTGGCAATCAGTGGCTGTTCATTGGTGAGGCTGGGAGGAAGCAAACTAGCTGGCTCTGCATCCGCACTGGCTGCTGTAATCCAAAGGCTACAGTGCAGGATTAGGGCGTACAAAGCCCTTTCTAATCTGTGAGTCATTACCCCCTCAGTGCATTTCACTTCCCAGCAGCTCTGGGCAGGTGAAATAGGTTGGCTCTTGTGTCTTTGGCTTCCCCATTCTTCCATTCTGGGAGGACTGGGTTGGGACATCTGCTGGACATCCTCCCAGGACTCTGCTGCTGAGCTGCTCCTTGGATGCTCTACACAGGGCATGGTGCAAGGTTTGTTTCCTCTAACTGCCTTCTCCTTGGGTACCCCTGAGCCCTTCCTTTCCATCAGTTCTTTTGGGCTCTTTTACCCATTGCTTTCCTTCTTTTATTTGAAATGGGGGGGATATTCTGCACACCCTGAAAAAAAATCTCCTTAGGGTTAGGCTGGGCTGAGGGGGATCCCTGAGGGCTGCTGTGCATTCCTGTGCTTTGTTAGCCCTTGTGTGTGAGGTATTTAGCCTGGCTGAGCTCTCGTCCTGGTGTAAGCTCTGATATTAATATAATGGCTCAGGGCAAGGGCCCTGTGAGCTGCTCAGCTGCTGTGCCCTTCATCTGGAGAGCGGTGACCGGCCGGCCCTGCTCCTCTGCTGGCGGGAGGTGCTGGGGAGCGAGAGGTCTGCTGGCCGTGCACCCAGTCTGCATCCGCCAGTTCCTCACCTGCCTGAGCCAGGCTGCAGTGCCCCAAGGAGACCTCCCGACACACCCTGAGCAAGAGGCTGGGAGCCCTGTGCTCGCCGCTCTGGGCTGGGATGGGTGCTGTCAGGGGGAGGCCCTGACTGGGTTTTGCTTCGTCCTTCTCTGCCAGGCACGTGCCCAGGAGCAATCGCAATGGCAGCGCTGGTCCCAGCTCGCCAGAGGTGAAACCTGGAGCTGCCCAGTCCCACCTGAGTGCTGCTGCATGAGCGCCCACGCCCTGCCAGCTCCCGCGGCCCCCTGACATCCGATGACAGAGCGAGCCATGGGCAGCGTCCGAGTCAATCGGTGAGTAACCCTCCTCTCAAGACCTGCTGCTGCCCTGGGTGTGTCCTGGTCCTCCCCGTCTGGCCCCTCAGACCCCAACTGCAGACTGCCTTTTGATATATTCTTCTCAAATTACCTGTCAGTGGCTTTCCTGTTCCAAGGAATGACTCCTCTCTCCTCCAATCCAAAACATGCCATATGTAGGGGTAGTGCTTGGAGGAATATTATGGAAGAGAAGCAAAGCACTGCATGGTGCTGGACCAGAAATTACAGATTCCAGCACCACTGCAGAAGCCCCATATTCCCAGGAATCACAACTCCAGCCACTGATGCTGTTCTTGCTGTGAGATGTGGATGGAGGCCCATGCTGGAGGACTCCAGCTGACGTGTCAACACTATGGGGTGGGAGGGAGACACTCCCAGGGTCCTGTGAGGCTGCAGCTTGTCAGGCATGAGGGCAGAGCAGTCTTAGTGCTTCAGTGCACTCTCTTGATTTCCTCAGTGGTCAGAACATCTCCTGCCATCACATCTTTAAGGAATACCTGCAACTGTCACAGCATCGTGAGGGGCAGTGTCAGAGCTGACTGCGAGGGAGGGGACCCAGAGGGACAAAGGTCTCCCAGAAAGTGTGTGTGTAGCTTCTGCCAAGGACCTACCAGTGCTTTGGCTGTTGATTTCCAAATTACACCTTTGGCTTCGGATAAGGGATGCTGGAAGACACACATGTTGCTGTGGCAACAGAATTGTCCTGAGTGCAGGATGTGTATAAACATTGTCACCGCATACCATGAAATCAGTGCGCAGAGCAGAGGAGAAAATAGAAACTCCCAGCCTTGTATTGTATGAGGGCCAAAATGTGCTCAGGCTGTGGGTGCTTGCTCCCAGGCTTCCTGGCTGTCCCAGCTGCTGTCAGGTTTCAAAGCCCTGTTACCCTCCTCACCATAAAGGCTGGAAGGTACCACAGAGCTACAAGCTGCTGCTGCTTTGCTGCCCTGTCAGGACTTTGCTAGATGCAACCTCCTGGCAGCAACACTCAGCAAACATTGTGGCTGATCTCCGCCGGTTTGGTCAGGTTGGCACCGTGGTGCAATAATCACTGAATTGTGCTGTTGTGAAATCCAACAGGGTGGTACTGTAGCCCTGTGAGCCACCCACGTCTCCTGCCCTTGCTGTCTCAGTGGTTGCAGTTACCCTTCATGTATTCCTGATGGAAGTGCCTGTTTCTTCTCTTCCCAGGTACAGCATCGTCTCAACCGAGGAGGATGGACACAAGGTCTCTGCGCTGGGCAGCATGAACGGGCACAGCCGGAACGGGAAGGGCCACGCTCCCCGGCGGAAGCACCGCAACCGCTTTGTGAAGAAGAACGGCCAGTGCAACGTTTACTTTGCCAACCTGAGCAACAAGTCTCAGCGCTACATGGCCGACATCTTCACCACCTGCGTGGACACGCGCTGGCGGTACATGCTGATGATCTTCTCCGCCGCGTTCCTGGTCTCCTGGCTCTTCTTTGGCTTCCTCTTCTGGTGCATCGCTTTCTTCCACGGCGACCTCAACGCACCGGCGGTGGCAGGCGGTCCCTCTCTCCTCAAGCCCTGCATTATGCACGTGAACAGCTTCTTGGGGGCTTTTCTTTTCTCAGTGGAGACGCAGACAACCATCGGGTATGGCTTCCGCTGCGTGACTGAGGAATGCCCGCTGGCTATCATGGCAGTTGTAGTCCAGTCCATCGTGGGCTGTGTGATTGACTCCTTCATGATTGGCACTATCATGGCCAAGATGGCAAGGCCCAAGAAGCGGGCCCAGACCCTCCTCTTCAGCCATCATGCGGTCATCTCCGTGCGGGATGGCAAACTGTGTCTCATGTGGAGGGTGGGCAACCTGAGGAGGAGTCACATCGTGGAGGCCCATGTCCGAGCCCAGCTCATCAAGCCCTACATGACAGAGGAAGGGGAATACCTCCCCCTGGACCAGCGGGACCTAAATGTGGGCTACGATGTGGGTCTTGATCGTATATTTTTGGTCTCACCCATTATTATCGTTCATGAGATTGATGAGGAGAGCCCCCTTTATGGGATTGGCAAGGAAGAGCTGGAGACAGAGAACTTTGAGATTGTGGTTATTCTGGAGGGCATGGTGGAAGCCACAGCCATGACCACACAGGCACGGAGCTCTTACCTTGCTAGTGAAATCCTTTGGGGTCATCGCTTTGAACCAGTTGTGTTTGAGGAGAAGAACCACTACAAAGTGGATTACTCACGCTTTCACAAGACGTACGAGGTGGCTGGCACACCTTGCTGCTCAGCCCGGGAGCTGCAAGAAAGCAAGATGACCATCCTACCTTCTCCACCACCTCCCAGTGCCTTCTGCTACGAGAATGAGCTGGCACTTGTCAGTCAAGATGAAGATGAAGATGATGATGAAGTGGGTGTAGTGTTAGGGGGCAACACCAAGGAGGAGGGAGGTATCATCCAGATGATGGATTTTGGAAGCCACCTGGACCTGGAGCGGCTCCAGGCAACTCTGCCCCTAGATACAATCTCATACCGCAGGGAGTCAGCCATCTAACTCCTCCAGCCTCCCCGTTCCGCACCCACTGCCCACAGTCTCCTCTGTTCCGTACCCATACACTGGATAAGCCTCTTCACCACCAAACAATGCCTCCCATGATTGCCTCTCAGCCCCTGAGTACAGCAAGGCCTGGAGCTGCTCTGATATACTCCCTTTCTCAAGAGGTCATACTGCCTGGGAGAGGAGGGAGGATACACTACTCTTCCCAGGTATGCAGCTCGGGCTAGAACCCCTTTCCTGCCCAGAGACAGGAGAGCAGCAGGCCTGGTTTCTTGTCTCTGGAGAGGTGACAGGAGTCCCTGCCTTCAGTGGACAGATTGGGACCCACAGCAAGTGTTTCTGCTGCTGAGGCAACAGCAAACATTCTGTCCCCTCTCACTATGGGTAGGCCCCGTGGCTGTCAAGGGTCATCGCCGTCACTAGGAGAGGAGCGACACCTAAGCACTGACCAGATGAGGATCGAAGGGAGAGTTTGGGACTCCTGGAGGGAGTGGGGAAGGATCTCAAGGGAGGAGTTTACTTGCATGTTTGTTGCTTGTTGCACATGATTCTGTATATAAAAGAGAAGGAGAACGGAAATCCATATTCTTCCACTGCAAACGCCAAGCTAGGAGACAAGGACACTCTACATTAGCTACTCTGCAGTCTCCTTGGCTTTTGGTGTCTGTCACCTCCAGAAGCAGCTCAGCTCCACAGACTCAGATCCAGTTCTCCCAGTCCTCTTGAAAAACATGTCCTGCTCCTCTCCTAAGATGCCTGGCAGAGGAGGCAGGGCCTTGTGCTTGCCATGCTCAGACTGCTCCCTGGCACAGCACAGCCGGGATGACAGACAGGTGACCTGACGGGACAGCAGACCCTCCACTTGCTCCTTTTGCCTCCTCTATTCTTCTCCCTGCTGCCATCAGTTGTAAAACTGAATTTGTAACTATTTATTTTTAATAAAGTCTAAAATCCCAAGGGGAGGTTTGGAAGCAAAGGACAGACTCCAAGGCTGCAGCCTGGTATGGAGACTGATAAGGGTTATTAACGCTGCTGTTTGCTATTTGTATGGCATTGGACCCTGGAAGTTCCACCACGAGGGCTCTCTTGTTCTGGGCCTCTCTGGTAAAGACCTACAGTAAGAAGCTCAGAGAATTTGCTCAGGGAGAAGGTCATACAAATGTATGTATGGAGGGAATAATTTGCATTAAAATTACCAGTAGGATGGGTCAAGCAATCCTGTTTGCTTTGGAGATAGTGAGAATTTTGCCCAGGGAAGGGTTATAGGTACGCTTGGTGAAGAGGCAGAGATGTGCAAGACATTGCTCCAGATGGAAGGCTTAAAAACCCCATTAAAAAAACCCCAAAGTCTCTCTTTTTGCTAGAGGCAAGTGGAGGGAAAATGAGGGAGGACATCAACCAAAGCTAGACCTGTAACATCACTTTGTTGTCATTTCACAAAAGAGGTGAAAACCTGATGAGCATCTTCCTTCAAGAGCAGCAGATACACCCCTCCAAAACTGCAGATGAGATGAGGACAGAAAGACAAACAGGAAGCTCAGGATGCTGCTCTGGGCACCCAATAGCTGTGCTGTGGTGGGGAATGGCTGAAGAAACGTCCCACCTAATTCCTGATCTACAAAGCAGAAAAAAGGCATCTCAATATCAATTTGGAATTGGTTCAAGAAGCAAAAGGAAGAGGGGAAGAAGCAGAAGGGTAAGGAAGGAAATAGCAGGACTGAGAGGAAGAAGCAGACACAGCAGGCAGATGGTGGAGAAGGAAGGGGAAAAGAGGAAGAGAAAGTGAGGTTATATGGAAGTGCATTTGAGAAAGAGCACAAATAGACTCACAAGATGTGTCTAGACTCAGACATGGTCATTTCTCATCCCAGGATGTAGGTTCTGTGGGGGAACAGCTGTCCTGCCCAGGTTTGCTCCATTCACCAGAGTAATTCCATTCACTGGAATAATTCCATTCACCACCACCCTCTGGGCCCAGCCATGCAGCCAGTTTTCTACCCAACGAGCAGTGCACCCGTTCAATTCCTCCAGGCAGCCAAATGCTTTGGGAGACAGTGTCAAAGGCTTTACGGAAGTGCAGGTAGGCATCATCCACAGTCTTTCCCTCACCCACTAAGCAGGTCACTTTGTCATAGAAGGAGATCAGGTTGCTCAAGCAGGACCTGCCTTTCCCAAACCCGTGCTGGCTGGGCCTGGTTGTGCTGCATGTGCTGTATGATGGCAAGGTGAATTGCTCCATGAACTTTCCTGGCACTGAGGTCAGGCTGACAGGGCTGTAGTTCCCCAGATCCTCCTTCCAGCCCTTTTTGTAGTTGGGTGCCACACTGGCAAACCTCCAGTCACTTGGGACCTCCCTGGCTAGCCAGGACCGCTGATAAATGATGGAAAGTGGCTTGGTGAGCTCTTCTGGCAGTTTTCTCTGTATCCTTGGATGGATCCCATCCAGCCCCACAGACTTGGGAGCGTCTAAGCGGTGTAGGACGTCACTCAGCGTTCCTGCCTGGATTATAGGGCTTCATTGTGTTCGCTGTCCCTGTCTTCCAGCTCAGGGGACTGGGTACCCTGAGGATAACTGGTCTCACTATTAAAGACTGAGGCAAAGAGGGCATTAAGTACCTCAGTCTCTACCTCACTCCTCTAGTGATCCTCAGCTCCGGAGCCCATCTGCCAGAGCAGTTTGCCTCAAAGCCTTCACTGAAATGATGGATACACTGGATTTTGGTGGCCTCCATCCCTACTGGTTCTGCTGGGGCTGAGGCAGAGCTGCCTCTCCTCAGAGCTCCAATGCTCCCCACTTGGGAACTGGGTGCTTCTCTCAGTACTAAATTCGAGAGTTTGCTGGTTTAGGAAATGAAGTCACTCGTTTCATTATTTACTTATTTTCCCCTGAGGGAATAAGCAGGGGCTCGTATTGACCTGGCTTTTAACACAGCTTTCAGAGTCGTGTGCCTGCCAGTGGCCATAGAAACAAACTAATGGACCGAGAGAGAAGGACTTTGCATGCGAGGACATGGGCATTCAGGACACAGGCTGGGGTGGTGCCCTCCAGGAGAGGGGGAACCCTCATGGCTGGGCACCCCCTCACGGACGTACAGCATCCTTTGGAGGCTGGTGGCAGTGCTTGGTGGGGATGAAGCATCCTGTTAGCTCTTGGGAGGCTCATCAATCACCAAGGAGCAAGTATGCAGAGATGCCGGGCAAGGATGGTGCACCACGACCGTGGGCATGGGCAACTGGAGTGGTTGGGACAACAGGTCAGCACTGCCACCCCTCACTTCACCTGGTGGGGCTTTTGGGAGAA
Source organism: Edolisoma coerulescens (assembly GCA_013397115.1). Classification (NCBI taxonomy): domain Eukaryota; kingdom Metazoa; phylum Chordata; class Aves; order Passeriformes; family Campephagidae; genus Edolisoma; species Edolisoma coerulescens. The sequence continues at coordinate 17,496 of VWZW01002342.1, read as the reverse complement.
AAAATGGGACAAGATTGCAATAAATCTGAGGGAACAAGCATCGTTCAGCCATACTGGTTCCAGCCCCTTCCATATGTCTGAACCTGCTGGACGTTTTCATGTCATGTTTGGCATCGCGGTGGAGAAGACAGTGAGGCATTGAAGAATACCCATCTAAACCCCTGCTGTTCATAATAAAATTGCAAGAAAGCTTTCAGTGCTGTCAGATCATTAGAGAGGGGAGAGAGAAGGGGGTTGAGGGGAGGGGGCAGAGGGAAGGAGAGGAACAGCCAGTGTAGGAAAACAGAGGTGATGAGTAAGTCTCTGCCTACCAGACACTCCTCATGCAGCTGTGCTGCTGCTGCCACATGCAGCCCCTCAAACAACGTGGTGCAGCCACTCCAGTGATTGCTCCTGCAAGCTGCACACGTGCCCACAGGCTTTGCTGATACACAGCAGCAGGACATCGTTCTGCACAGGTGCTTCTGTGCCTGCACGCTGGAATCCCAGAGCACTCGTGCCCAAGTACACACTGCACGTGCCTACATGTGCATGCCATTCATGGGGGCATAATCCATCCTTCACCACAACTTCATCCCACAAACACCCAACCACATTCACAAAAATGCCACACAGCAGCAAGTGTCTCAACAAGTGCCTCTCTGGCTGTATGCTGGGGACTCCTTTATGCAGCCTGTGAAAAGCCACTCAGAGAATCCATCCCAGAAAACTGTTTCCTATAGAGAAGGCTTGACATTTTTAAGGATTCTGCGAATCAGCCATCCAGGCCATTCATAACTGTAAGCACACCAGGTATTTTACCTTTTGCACACAGTGTGTGGAGCATCAGGTGGATGATACCTCCTTGCCCTGTGCTGTCCAGAGAAGATACCTTTAGTGCGTGAGAGGGCATGACGTCCCTGGAGCCCTTCCCTCCTCCAGGACCTCATGGAGGGACTGCTTCCCTAAGACCTGCCTCTAATCCCGAGGGACTGGCAGCTTGCTTTTCAGGAGGAAGACACTGCTTCTTTGTTTATTTGACCACAATCTATATTTCTTTCCTGTCTTACTTCTGAACATCTTACTTGGCTCATTATTGAAAGCTATTCAAACACCAGAAAGATAATGGGGAGAGGAAGGACTTTTCCCCTATGAATAGGATCCAGGCACTGGTTCAGATCCTCTACCCTTGACAACTAACCACGCTGTTGTCACTCTTGCCAGCTCTCAAATGAATGTTGTTATTTGAAAATACACTTGAGAAACTTGTTTCATGTTTTATTTTTGGTGACACTTTTGGACAATCCTTTTGAAAAGAAATCATCATTGGCACCTTCCAACTCACACAGAACTTGCTCAGCTAAACATTTCCATACACACTGGAACTAAAAATATTTTTAAGAAACACAATAATAATCTCAATTGGGGAGAAAATGGGTTTGGATTTCCATGATTAGGAAATGGTGCTGAAAATGTCTGTGCTTCTGAACAAACAGGTTTCAAACAGTTTGGTTTCATCCAAGTTTTGCCCAGGAATGGATAAGGCACATGGCACTACCCCAGCAGCTGTGCACAGGCTCGTGACCTCTGCAAGAATGCCTCCTCTGTGTTCTTTGAGCTTTAGCATCTCTTCTTTGCCTTTGCAGGAGGGCCTGTGGTTTCTCCCAGCTTTTGGACAGGCAACCTGAAGTGGCCATGGTTTTAAATGTCACCCCCCAAAAAAAACCCTCAAAAAACCAACAACCAAACAAAAAAACAACTCGGAAAAAAAGTAAGTCTTACCTTCCCAGGCCATTAAGGGCTTGCCCCCACGAAGTCAATGGGACTTTGGCACTGCCCGTCGTAAGAGCAGAGCTGGGCCCTAATGGAGCATCGCTATTGGAAAACCCCGCAGGGCCCGGCCCGGTGCTAAATCCGCAAAGCTGGGATGGGCTGTTGCTGCATGCGCAGGAGGGAGAGAGGAGGGAATGCAGCCTGCTGGGATGCGGAAAACGTGGGGCGGTGTAGGGCAGCTGGGGCAGCCTCGCTGGTGCAGACGGGGGGGACAGCAGAGGGACGGGAGGCAGGGGAGGCAGGCTCTGCTCGCAGCTGCCTCCGGCACGGGATCCCACGGCCGGGGGATGGCACAGCGGCTGGAGCTGAGACGGCAGCCAGCTCTCGGAAGGGCTGCGCAGGCTTCTCCTGCCGCCGTGCCCCGCAGGGCGGGGGTCCTGCCCTGGCCAGCGCCGGTGCGCTCCCGCCGGCAGGACGCGGCGCTGGGAGGCTGAGCGGCGCGGCGAGGCTGGGCAAGCCCGGCCATCGCCCGGCCTCAGAGCTCCATCTAGAGATGGAAGCAAGGCTGGCATCCCCGCGGGTCCCCGCCTCACGGAATCGTAGAATCTCTCGGGCTGGAAAAGACCTCGGAGGTCACCGAGTCCAGCCCTTAACCCAGCACTGCCACGTCCACTACTAAACCATGTCCCTAAGCACCGTGTCTACACATCTTTTAAACACTTCTGGGGATGGTGACTTCTCCACTTCCCTGAAAAGCCTGTTCCAGTGCTTGACAACACTTTCAGTGAAGAAAATTTTCCTGATATCCAAACTAAACCTTCCCTGGTGCAACTTGAGGCCATTTCCTCTTGTCCTATTGCTTGTTACTCGGGAAAAAAGGCCACCCCCCCTTGCTACAACCTCCTTTCAGGTAGCTGTAGAGAGTGATAAGGTCGCCCCAGAGCCTCCTTTTCTCCAGGCTAAACAACCCTGGCTCCCTCAGACGCTCCTCATAAGACTTGTGCTCATCCCCGCAGGTCCCAGCATCCTTGCAGCTCCTGACTCCCCAGGCTCACCCAGTGCTGCTTCTGGTCCCAGTGCTGGTGGGACACTGTGGGGCTGGGCTGGGGCTGAGGCCGACTCTCCCGGCAGTGCCATGGGGCACAGCTGGGGCTTGGGGGAGGAAATGTTTGATCTGGAGTGAAAGTAGGTTCTGAAAGCACCAGCATCCACCACCAACGCTGCAATAAAGGTCAGCCCCCCTGACAGCCAGGCCACGGCTTTCACAGAGCGGACACTGACTCTGAAAACAGTTCAGATATGTGTTACCACTTTGATTTCTTCTAGGGGAGAAATCTGCAAAGCCATGCCAGCTCTGGGAAGTGAGGCAGAGATGACCTTTTTTCAGAGTCAGGTCCTTCTGGTTGCTGCCTTGCTGTCTGCTTGTCCTTCAGTCCTTTCCCAGCTCTGCCTGGTTGCATGTGCTCAGTGTACAGAATTTGCTCCTTTTTTTTTCCTGTTAGTCAGTCCCTCGATGGGACACGTGCAACCTATGGCTGTAGCATGGTGCTGCTGCCTCTCCCATGCCACAGGCGGGAGGCCAGCATGCTCCGATGGTGGGAGAGGGGCAGTGAAACTGCATGGAAGTGGTGTCCTCGTCCGCATGAGGACTGTCAGGAAGAAGGCTTGCAATGCCCTGAGAGCTCTTCAGGCAAGCAACCATTTTGTATCCCCTTGGGACAACAGGTAACGACAGCCTGGCTTGCAAACTGTGAGAAGCCTCTGGTCTTGGGCTTCTTCCAGTTCCCAAGGAAAGCGACACCAGCAGAGCAGTCAGTGGGCTGCCAGTATAATTCTTACCTTTGGCCACGTCCCCTCCAGAAGGGAGAATTTAGTGTGGGCAACGCCTCTGCTTTCTGGGCAGCCTGGGCACACATGGACCCCAAGAGACTTTCTGTCCACATCAGGTCAGCCTGGGAAGAGGTAAAGTGGAGCAATGTGATTCCACTGCCCTGATGCCTGTGAAGAAATTCAGGATGGACACAAACACTATCCTGAAATAGTCTGTGTGACACAAGATATTTGAGCTTTAAAAGTTTTTTTTTTGGCCTCTGAAATTAGCAGGATTATTTTGGTGCTGGCCCCAGATTTGAAATAGCAAGTCTTGAAACCTGGGACCTGGCAATATTTGGGGCCCTGGCTGTAGTGCATTGATAGAGTTGTTTGAATGTCCCAGCAGTACAGTCACTGCAAGAGTCAGCTGAGGGCCTGTAGAGCACAAAGCCTGGTTACAGAAGCTGCACGATCGAGAGAATAAGGAGCTTGAAATTGCTCCTGACAGGTGATTAGGTGCTCACCCAGCAACAGCCTCTGTGTGCCTACCAGGGGCCTGGCACAGGCCTGAGCACCGCTTCTGGGGCATTGAGCAGAGGAGGACGAGCTGATGCAGGAACTCCAGAGAAGACTGAAGGTATTTATAACATGACCTGCAGTCTTCTGCTTCTCTCAGGGATAAGGTAATGAATCAGTAGGAGAGTGGGTGCGAGCACATGACAGGCAATGCAGACCTATAGCAGAACACTTGGTACCACACAGAATGATCTGATTAAGTGTAAGCAGAGTGGAGCCATCATTTAGCTCCAGGCTGCTGGGTTACACCATGTGCCTTTTGTTTTCTGGGATACAGTGTTATGCTCACTAGCAATGAGGCTGCCTTGAATAGAGAAACTTATGTGACCCCTCCAGTGTTGCATGAGGCTGTAGGAAAAGCAGGGAAGAGCTGCGATGTAAACCAGCTCTGGAGCAGAGAGCTGCAGACATGAGGTGACTGGCTGCACCTGGGCTGCCCTGGAGTGTCCAAGGAGCCGGCAGTGCTCAGCAAGCCAGTGGGTGCCAGTGGGACAGAGCAGTCTGAGGTCAGTGGAGGAGGCAAGTCAGGGTGAGAGCACCTGGCAGTGGTTGCTGCAGAGGAGGTACAAAGTGTGTTGGTAGAGCCGTACCGGCCAGATGAAGCTGCACGTTCCCTGCTGCTCTATTTGAGACAGCTCTCCTGCAGCGGTCAGATGGTCTCATGAGCTCAAAATGCATCATCAACTGTTAAAATGCAAGAGCCATTTGTAAAAATGTGGGATTTTCTGAGTCCTTGTAATTATTTGATGATTTGTCCCACGGAGAAGCCCCCAGAGTCCTCATGTCTTCCATGGCTCCATTTTGCCTGTTGCTGCAGTCACAAGAGAAGGGACAGCTTCTGTTCTCAGAAAGCAAGCAAAGGGGAACAGGAGCAGCTGACAGCAAGGCAAAGTGACTTTCCCAAGATCATGAAGCAGTCAGTGGCCGAAGGACAGGTTTAGCCTTCCACTGTGGGTTTAACCTGCCACCTCCCCGTATAGCTAAAGAAGGACATTGCATGTGATAAATGAACCAGGAGCAGTTCCTAGACTGTCTCTGCCTATCCCGTGTCCGCAGCTGCAGCAAAGCTGTTGCCAGGACATCGCACTTCCCTAGGTACACACACAACACCCATCACCTTTGTACCGCTGCCTACAATTCCAAGCAGTAGTTCTGACAGACCAGGTGCTGTGCTTATTCCCAGCTCAGACACCCCTGGCCTCTAGACATCCAGATGAGGGAACTGGGAGCCGTTGGGCCTCAGAGCTTCCCCAAAAACAGCCTGCATGAGGCAGGCCTTACAGATACAAATCATCACCTTCCAGAAGTGAATAGGAGGCCACGGGAGGCTCAGGTGAGCAAGTCTTGCAGTTCCTGATGAGCGACAGCATGATGTGAGACAGAAGCCGACATACACCACCTCAGTCCTCACAGGGAATGAGTGCCAGCTGCCTCTCGCCCTTTGCTGTGTGGGACGGGTGGTGAGATGGCCTTTTGTTAATCGCTGCCCTGTGCCTGGTGTTCAGCTGGCGAGGACACACTGTCCCTTCCAGAAAAACCCCTTGCATAAGAATTAAAGAGGAGCTGGGCTGAGATGCTGAACTAATCCACCAGGGCATGTCGGGAAGACGCATTTTAAGCCATTCTCCCTGCCCTCCTGCCTTCCAGTGCATTGTTTATCTCTCCTGTCCCTCCCACAGCAGTACGTGAATTATTCTGACTGGGCCAGCTGCTTTCATAACCGCCTGCGTTCTGTCCCGTCCCCTCAGAGCCCGCCTGGGAGATGCTCATACATGGGAGGCTTTTTAACTGCGGCCGGTTTGTGCTGCTGGGAACGACGAGCCCACACAGGCACCACTCCCCGCTGCCCGCAGTGCCTGCTGCCTGTGCTGCACACACATTTCACCACTACGGCCACGTGTCCCCTCTCCTGGCACACACACACATGGTCCCCCCGCACGCTGGCACCACAGGCTCCTTGCCAGCTCACTTTGCTCCTGTGATGCTCAGCGAGCTCCCCGGGGTGCACAAAACTGTCACAGCTGTCACAGGTATTTGGAGCTACAGCTCCTCTGTCATGCTGTGCTCCTCACCCATCGCCCATCGTATCTGTGGGCTGCCTTGTCTCCCTGGAGCCGCACCCTTCACATGGGAATCAGGCTTGCAGCTCACCCCTGCCACGGGCACGTGTGTGTAGCACATACACCCCTGGCTCTTGCCAGACACACGCTACACACAAATGGGGCCCTGGGCATCGCAGCATTGAAGGATAATTCAGTTTGAAAGAGACCCCAGGACAGCTCTAGTCTGGCTTCCTGCTCAAAGCAGGGTCAGCAAAGAGGTCAAGGGAGGTTGCTCAGAGCTTTATTTGATCTCATAAACTACTAGGATGGAGACTGTACAACCTCTCTGGGCAACTTTTTCCCACACTTGACTGCCTTTGAGGACAGAAAGATCTTCTTTGTATTCAAGCTGGACCTCTCTTCTTTCAACTTATGTTCCTTGTCTCTCATCCTCCCACCAAGCACCACTGTGAGGAGCTTGGCTCTGTATTTTACTGAGACTCACAGGTCCTTTCCCACACATCCGTTCTGCATCTATCAGGTCCCCAGCCCAAATCGTTGCCAGAGCCTCTTCCTTGCCAGGTTCAAGGCTGTGCATTTGCCCTTACTGAACTCCCAGTGCTCCTGCAGGCCCATCCCTCCAGCCTGCTTACGTCCCTCTGACAGCAGTCCTCCCCTCAAGCATGGTGACTTGTTTCCCCTCTAACTATGCGTCACCTGAAAGCACCCCATCACCTTCTCCAGGTCATCAATAACCATGTTAAATGGGAGAGGTCCCAGGACAGCCCCCTGAGGCATCCCACTGGGTACCAGCCTCTTGGTAGAGGATAACCCATGAACAATTAACTGCTCCCTGTGCTTGACCAGCCAAATATTTTTTGTGTCCATCTGCTTGTCCACCTATTGAGACAACACCACCGTTACCTGGATATCAGAACACTGGGAGACGGTATTGAAAGCCTGGCTGAATTGGAGAGAAATGATTCCCACTATTCTCCCCTCACCCATAAATCCAGTCTTTTTATCAAAGAGGGTAATGGGGTTGTTCAGGCATGATTTACCCTTGGTAAATTCACACTGACAGTTGCGAGTCACCTTCTTCTCCTTCATGTGCTCAGAAATATATTTCAAGAGGACCCAGCCCAAGGCCCAAATGAGTCTGACAAGCCTGTAGTTCCCAGGATCAATATTTAGGCCTTTCTTTAAGAAGAATGGGGGACCTTGTCTGATCCATACTTCTGTACCCAGCCTCTCCTCCAAGCAGCCTCCCAAACACAAGACACTTCACAGCTGCATTGCCTCCCACCTGACCAGTCCTGTATTTCATTTGGCCTGCCCTGCAAAGCTCCCTGAAGGGATGAATGTGGCTTCTCGGTTCTCTGTTACTTTACTCCCACTGTTCCTGAGAGAGACAGAGAGAGGGCTGTGTCTCTGAGCCCCAAGGCTGTTATCTTCTCCTTGGGCATCACAACCTCTCACTAAAGGCTTTGAGTTTACACTGCTGCCAAAGGCTGCCCCCCCAGGCCTTACAGTAAGGGAGAAGAGTGCCTGCTTCCACCCCTGCTCTGCCACAGGATGAGGCCATGGGGCAAAAGCCCAAACAGAGAGAGGGACCAGTTCAGCTCTTTTTCTCAAAAAAACCCCAAACCCAAAAACAAGGGTTGAGTATTTTAAAGGGTCATATGCTGCTTTCAAGGTGAGGAGGAATCCATAAGACTTGGCAAGGCAGGCATGGTGCCTCCCCATGACCCTTCATCTTGCCCAGACTGCTGGGCCAGGTCCTTCCACCACCCCAGAGGCACTCAGGTGCCTTGGAGCCCAGGGAGCACTCAACGTGCAGGAGAGCAGGATGAGGTTACACATCTTCAAGTAAGATCCTGCTGATTCAGCCCTGTGTTCAGCTCCTCCCAAGGAACCTTGGCCCTGTCTTGTGGTTCTCTGATACATCTGCCCTGGCCTGACACAGCTCTGAGACTGCACCTAAATATTCCTGTTTGTTTGTTTCTTTTCCCCATTAGATCCACTTTTTTTTTTTTTTTTCTTTTACCAAAGCAAGCCAGCAGGAGTGTAATAAAGAGAGCCAGTTGCAAACTGATGGAGGCTGGGAATACCATGAGGATAAAAAAGGCAAGGCATATATGGAAAAAAGCAATAAATGCGCTTAATTACAGGTGTGGCCAGGAACAGCTCCTATTATTAAGGTTGCCAACACTTCCCCTTTCAAGACCCTGTTTTCACTTGCTTATAACTTTGTCAAAGTTTCATCACTAGAACAGAAATTTTCCATAGAAAGTGATTGTCTCAGCTAGAATTGGGCACATTTATTTAGTTCTTTTTGAAAATGGGGACCCACCACTAGTTTTCCTGGGCTAGAGGATGTATATATATGGCCCAGGGGACAACAGCTCTGGAACTTATGGGCTTTCAAGCAAGGGCTTGGCCTTGGGCAGGACGTCAGTTTTTGTGTCATGGAGGCTGTGTTTTGCCAGCTCCATGAAACAATACTACTCTCCCCCACCAGCACGGACAAATTACATGGCTTTGTTAAACATGGAAAGAAGACTCGTCACAGCTTCACAGCTACAAACTTTTCAACCTCTGCTAACCTGCCCAACCCTTTTGGTCTCTGAGGCTGTCATGACAGCATATGGGCTTTCCCAGGGTGGAGCACTGCAGGAGGAAACTGGGAGGGCTCTCCCTTCTAGAGCTGCAACCTGCTGTTATGCGTCATGCACTGTTTGAATCTCTCAATGCCTCTGCCCTGTGCTCCCAGCCACCTCTCTTTTGCCTTCTGGGATGCCTGGTGAAAAAAAAAGTCCCTGATTTGAATATAGAAGGGATAAAACTCAAGGGAGGGAACCAAAAACCTGGGGAAGAGCAAATGAGACTGGGAGGCAGATGAGACCACGAGCTGCAGGGAAATGCTGGGTCTGTTTGGGAAAGGGGCTATTGCCTGACAGCTGCTGGAGTGACTTGGGATGGCTGAGCAGGAAGACTGGAAGCAGAAGGCAGGGCTGGCTGAGGCAGTGAGATGGGGAATGGGAAGAGCAAAGGAGGGGTGATTGGCAGTGGGATGGGCAGAGGGGATGGGAGGAACTCAGCCCATCTGCCTGGGTGGTGGGAGTTTCTAGCGACACATGATGGAATGGAGCTCCCATCATCCATTCAACTGCAAAGGAAGGCTTGGGTGATAGGAAGCAGCTTGTGTGGAGCAGGACAGCATGTGGTGGGAAGGCTGGGGCTAACTGGCTGAGGACATGCAGCTGAGCCAGCCTGGAACTGTCTGGGCAGGATACTGGACCTGGGAATACAGTGGGAGAAGGAACAGCGAAGGGCAAGTGAGGAGGACCCGGAAGGGGGCAGTGGCTGAGTCCAGAGCCCAGGGCTTCCTTACAAGAAGAGAAATCAAAAATGGGAAAGCATGGAGGGGACAAAGGAACAAGGGAGGACAGCCATATCAGCTTGTGTTTCTGGGACAGGAGACTTCTCCAGTGTCCGAACAAGGGTCTTCTCCCAAGTCTTCCTCCCAACTCTTACTGCTCCTGTGCTGTTACCCCAAATGCCACCTTACAGCACATGTCACCTCTTGCTAGTCCTGCGCCTTGCTGAGGACAACAGGCAGTTGCTGCTCGCTGTTGTATCAGAATACACATTTCTCATCACTGAGAAATGTCAGCACCAAGGCTGGCTGTACAACTGCCCTTCAATGTCCTCGTGCATATGAATTACAGGTGAGTCTTTAATTATGTGGCCACAGATTTATTTTCCACAGGACACCTGCAGCACACAGGTTAGATGGTGCTCTGGATGAGTCTGGGCTGTGTTATAAAGAAGGCTCTTTGCAGGGACTCAGCATCATCTCTTCTTTTCGTTGTTGTGTTGTTTTGTTTTGGATTTTTTTTCCCAAAAGTGTGAAGAGAAAGGAGTGACTCATTGCTGAGGCAGTTGTGTGCTGGCCTGGATCCTTGCCCCTGCTGCGGATTTGCTACCTGATGCTGAGCGAGTCACTCACAGCAATCTTTTCAGAGGTAGCTATTAGCTATGTTTTATTTATTTTGGCATTTTGCTTTGTTTTTAGCCTTGTGCTATCCTGGGATCCTGGTGTCTTGTTTGCAGGAGTATTTATTGCTCCCTGCTGCATGTGAAGGGGCACTTGCACCTGACTCTAGAAAATGCTTTAAACTGCAGAGCACTCTGGTAAAGCGCTCAGATCAGCATCCCCACCTTTCAGGCTGCATTTGACCTTCCCTCCAGGAATGCTGGATCTTCTCTAAAATGCTTCTGTCTTGCTCAGTACGAGTATTGTAAAGGCAAATCTATTATAATTTGGGAAGTACTGAGAAACTAGAGTGTAGTTGAGTAAAAGAGACCCTATGAACATCGACTGTTGTTTTTGGAGTGGGGGCTGTACATTCCGAATGAGCTGTGAGTCAATGCTTTGAAGAACTCCGTCAGCCCTGCTGGATGTGTCAAGCCACAGGTACCTTCCTCCTCAGGTACCTTTGCTTTTGAATTGCAGGTGGCAATGTGGTTGTTCTCATCTTTTCTTACTTTCACTGGCCTTGGACAAGTAGAACTTCAGCACAGTGTCAAAGTTTTGTCTGCTCTTTCCCCAATTGCTCACACTTCCCTGGCACACTCAAGTGTCTCTATGGCGAAGTGCCCTTGGTCTTCAAAGCAGTATGTCCTTCTCCAGAGAGTGGGTGAAATGGGATTCTGCTCTTTGTTGATCAGGCAGAGCTGCCAAATGTGACCTGGCAGTTCTCTGGGGTCTGCTAGGTCACTGGAGCTCAGCTTTCCCACGAGTTTTACTAGGTGCTATGAATATCATATACCGTGACTCTGAAAGGCCACCCAGCCATGACACTGGGAATAAACAGCACTTTCTTTTCCTTTCCTACCCAAGGAATGACATGATGGGCAGTGGAGAGGCTGGCTGGGTGCCCAGTGAGGTATAGCCCCCTTGGATACACCAGCCTACAAGATTCACCTCAAGACACATTGCCATGGGTTCCCTCTACAGCACTGCAGCGAGAGCACTGGGGACAGCCCAAGGACCTTCGCATGTGAATAGGACAGCAGCCAAACGTAGCCCATCTTCTGCTTGCCTGCCTTCAGCAGCAGCACTCCGTGTCATCCAGGGATGCTTTGACCATGTCTGAATCCTGTGAAAGGTAGACGTGAGGTGTCCCAGGTGCCAAGCCCCCGGTTGCTGAGCTGAGGGCTTGGACTCCCTTCCATGCTCTTCCACCCAAAGATCCCTTCCAGGCAAACCAGGGAGACAGGACGAGGTGAGGCGTCTTGGGGCCTCATCTGGGAATGTTGTTTTGAATGTGTGAGCTGCCTCTCACCGCTGGGTCTGGGAGCTTAGACAGCCTTCCAGGTGCTGCTGTCTGAACAGAGTCTTGGTGTACCTCGGCTGTTGTACTGTGGCGCCTAATACAGTGCTAACCTGAGGGGGTGTTCATCTTTGGAGAGGTGCACAGAGGAAAAAAGGTGCTGCAGCTTCCCACCACTTTGATCACTGGAGAGGAATGGAGCTGGCCCAGCAGAGTTTGTGAGCATGGATTCTGCTTGTCCCTCAAATTTATTCCCTCTCCAACCCAACCCAGGCCCCTCTCTAGTTGGGATCCTGCTGCTTGTGTTACCTATAACAACTTCCTTTTTCAGACACTGGGGCAGAAGCTACCTGTTGCACCACTGGAGCACTGACATCTCTGATGGAGACAAGGTCCCCGCAGTACTGGCTGCTACATGCATAGCCAAAATCAGCAGCCACTGGCCCAGGCTCCCTAATAAAAATTACTCCATAAGAAGAGGTGTAACTAGGCAATGCTTGGAGAGAGGTGGGTGTTAATAGATCACATGGCTAGCCAGCACTAAAAGCTTGATTACAATTCAATTAAGGGAATGTTTCTAATTAAAGAGTTCTTATTTTAAGCTGTCAATGATTAAAATAAAGGTAGCTGAAGTGTCCGTACACACACTGATTTCATCCCCAAGGGCTGCATCTACGTTGGGGATTTCTTCAAATTCCCTCCTGCTGCTTTAGTCAGCAACAGGGGGAGAGTTGGTATGGCCACTGTCCTCCCAGACCTTGCACCTGCCTGCCAAGCAGTGTCACCCCAAACTCTGCTCCCACCAGGCATGCTGAGAGCAGCTTCTCCTGGGCGCTGATTCAGATCCATCCTTCCCAGCTCTGTATCAGAGCCCACCTTGCTCAGCGCCTGTACAAGCCTGCTGCTTGCGACAAAGTCACGAGCGGTGCTGGGCTTCGGCAAATCCTTTCTCCACTGATGTGCACCCACCCAGGGAGGGAGAGCAACCCTCGGCTCGATCCAGCAGTGGCTACATACTATTACCTGCCTTCCCATCTGCTCACTGTTACATAAGCTGTGAAAAAACAGAGGTTCAATGGAGCATGTGTAAGGAAATGTCATTACTACGAAAAACTCAATTAAATTTTAAATTCTCCAAGTGGAGGCAAAGTTCTGTAATAAAACAAGCCCAGCAGTGGGAGAGGGAAGCAGCACTGGTTCCCAAGGGCTTGCATAAATGAGGAACTATTCCCGGGTGTCAATGGCCTGTCAAGTCAGCACGGGCACTGGCTGGCAGTGGGATTCAGAAGGCTGCAGCCCCCCATCTTGGTGCACCTTGAAGCAAGGACTGCTCTCTGCAGTGCACAGTGCCAGCAGGGCTGCAGCTCGGGCCTCTTGGTGCCGACAGCTGTGCTTACATTGTGTATTTGGAAGCTGACATCAGGGTCCTGGCTTGGAAGCACCCAAGGGCTGTTCTGGTATGGGGGCTCCTGAGCCCCCATCACACTTATCTCCAACTGCAGGAAATGGGGCTCTTGACTTTAGGATGGCTGTGCTGGAGCAGCTCCTGGACCCTGGCAAAGCATTATGGTGCCTCCAAAAGCTGGGCAGCATCTGGCTCTTGCTCCACAGGACCTTCTGTCCCTTCCAGCTCACACTACACTGGCCTCCAGCCTTTCCTGCAGTCCTGCTCCCAGAGCTCTCAACAGCACCTCCATCCTCCTTTGCACATCCAGCTCCAATCTCCCAGAAGCCCCCAATTAGTTCTCCAGCCTGTGCTCTGCTCCTACATCCCCATACAGGTCTGATACATCCTGGCTGCTTCTTCTGACTCAGCTGGCTTTCGGAGATGCTCAGGGGCTTGCTGCGCCCACCTGGCCCCCAAACACCCCAGAGTCTGGGGGGTAAGCCCCAGCTTTGCACCCATCTGTTGGTGGGTACCTCATGGAACTCTCTGTCCACATTAGGGTTTCTGTGTGTGCTTCGTTGTTTGTGTGGATTTTCAGGTGCTTCCCCCAAGGGGCCTCCCCACTCCTGAGGGGCGTGGGCTGAGGAACCCTGACGCAGTGGGGCTGGGGCGGCTCTGATGCCCCATGGGCCTTCCCGATGGACCCCCGCTTGACATCCGCCGCCAACGCGATGGAACCCAGCGCCCTCATTTGATCGCCCCCACGCGGGGCCACCCTGCTGTGGGGACTGTGGACTGCCACGGGTGGGCTGCTGCCCCACTCTGAGGAGAAACCTCCAGCGGGGTCGCGTCCCCCCAAACCGAGCCCGTGCGTCCGTGCCCCGCTCGCCGGAGTCGAGGGACGGCGGGTAAGAAGGCGTCGGGAGCGGCGGTGGTTGCGCCTTTAACGGCGGGCGGAGGAGGAGGCGGAGGAGGAGGAGGGCCGGGGCTGCGCTGGGTGACATCAGTGGGTTTGGCTCCGGGGCTCAATGGAAACTGGGTGAGCGCCGGGC
>VWZW01002335.1:24630-40826 GCA_013397115.1 Edolisoma coerulescens | reverse complement strand
CTTGGAGGACTGCACCCTGTGGAAGAGTGACCCACGCTGCAGCAGTTTTGGGAGGACTGTTTGCCCATGGGAGGGACTCGCAGTGGTTTTGGGAGGACTGCTGCTCCTGAGATTGGAACCACGCTGGAAAAGTTCACAGAGAACTGTCTCCCGTGGGAAGGGACCCCATGGCCTCACAGGGGAACAACTTCTCTCCCTGAGCCAAGCAGAATAAAACCTTGGGCGACGAACTGACCAAGACCCCCACCCCCTGTCCCCCTGTGCTGTCGGTGGGAAGGAGGAAGGGCTTGGGGGAAAAAAGGTGGGTTTTTTAGGGCTTATTTTACTTCTCATTATCCTGCTCTGATTTTGTTAGTAATAAACTCACTTTGTACCCCTAAGTTCAGCCTGTTTTGCCCTTGGAGTGTTTTCTCCCAGTCTTTATCTTAACTCATGAACCCTTTGTTAAATTTTTCTCTCCTTTGTCCAGCTGTAGCATGGGAGGGTGAGTGAGCGGCTTTCATGAGTGCCTGGCATTTGGCCAGCGTCAAACCACGATGCCCTGCTTATGTCACTGCAACTATAGTTGAAGCTTTCTAACAACCTAATTTAAGATGGATTTGTTAGAAGAAGCTGTTTTGCACCAAGAGGTGCTGGTTCGTTATGATCCCAGTAAGAAAGGCACTCAGACTCTTTTAAGTATAATTCAAAATGCTGTTCATTAGATCTAACACTATAAAGGATAAGACAGTATAGATAATTTTACATAGCTTCACATGCTGGGAACGCCAAGTTGTACAGCATTAAACGGGCCTCTGATCAGGGTACAGTGCACTGTGTAGATCCCATCCATGCAAAAGTTCCCTGTTTTGTTCCTCTAAGCTCTGACTGAGGTGTCTCTGACTAGAGATACTGTTGTCTTGTGGGTTTTTGCCTGTTTTTTTTTCTTTTCCTTCGGCACTGTGACTGNACTGTGACTGGAGCTTACTGGCTTTCTGCTCTGCCCCTTTGCTTGCTTGGGAGCCCAGAGCCAGTGTGTGCTGCACCAGGAGCATGCCGCCCCCCTGCCAGGGCCGCCCCCTCTGTGCAGCCCAACCCCGGGACCAACCATTTCCAGTGAGCTATCCAGGGGAGCAACTCCCCGCCCAGTCCCGCTGTTCTCTCCCGCTGCTTCAGGGCTTCTTGCTACACTGTAATCCGGCACCCGGACAACCCACGGCTTTGGGAAGGACCCCAGAGTTTCTGCTACATTTTGTTTGCCACTCCCGCGTGTGTCCACCTCTGTCGTTCCAGCTTGCTGCTTCCGAGGTTTCCTGCTGCAGTCCATTTAGTTTCCCGAGTGGCACTGAGACTGACTGCTCCTTGTGAGTTTCCAAAGGAAAGCTCCTTCTCTCTCTCTCTCCCGCCAGTGCACCCACCATTACTGCATGCAGAGAGGCGGCCCTTGCAGCAGTGGGGGAATCATTGCACCTGCCCTGCCTGGCCAGGAGCCAACAGTGCCCCTGCCAGCTGTGACCATAACTACACCAAAGGGGAAAAGGCTTGACGGCCGAGAGAAGGCTATTGTTGGGTTTCTGGTTTTGTTTGTTGTTGCTGCTGTTGTTGTTGTTTGTTTGCCATGTTATACATATACATACTAGTAAAGAACTGTTATTCCTTTTCCCATATCTTTGTCTGAGAGCCCCGTAATTACAAAGTTATCATAATTTGGAGGGGAGGAGGTCACATTATCCATTCCAAGGGAGGTTCCTGCCTTCCTTGGCAGACACCTGTCTTTTAAACCAGGACAGTTGCCCTTCCACAAGATATCAAAGGCTTGCAATCATGAGGCTTCATCCCTTTTTCTGAAGAAGACCTCATCTACTACTACTTCCTAATCAGGCAGTCTGTAGCCAATACCCATCCCAATGTTACACATGTGGGTCTGTCTACTAATCCTGACCCAAAAGCTCTTATCATCTATCCCTAGGCAGAGCTCCAGGCAACCTTGCTCCTCCCTCACAGCTCTCACTCCTTGCCTTCCCAGCCTGTCCTTCCTGAAGAGCTAGTATCCAGCCATTGTAGCACTACAGTCCTGTGAGCCATCCCACCATCTCTCTGCGATCCCAATGAGATTATATACCCGCAAGTGCATACAGGCCTCAAATTCTTCCTGCTTTTTTCCTATGCTGTGTATATTAGTGTACAGACACGTAAGAGAGGCCCACCATCATGCTGATTTTTGCAGAAAGGGTGTGAGCTTCCCCCATCATGCTGTCCTCTCAGCATGTCCTTATTTGTCCATGTATGCCTTGAGTCAGCCCCCTTCTGCCCTGTTTTATTGGTGTCAAGGTGTGTTTTGTCCACATCACCCTGCACCTTTTGCTTGCCAACCCAGGCCACCAGGCCCATGCTGGAGCAGGTTTGCTGGCAGGACTTGTGACCCCATGGCAGACCCACGCTGGAGCAGTTTGTGCCTGAAGGACTGCACCCCATGGAAGGGATCCATGCTGGAGCAGTTCGTGAAGAACTGCAGCCTGTGGGAAGGACTCATTGGAGAAGTCCATGGAGGACTGTCTCCCGTGGGAGGGACCCCACGCTGGAACAAAGGAAGTGTGAGGAGTCTGTCCTTTGTGGAGGAAGGAGCAGCAGAGGCAATATGTGATGAACTGACCACAGCACTCATTTCCCAGCCCCTGGGGGAAGGAGGTAGAGAATCGGGACTAAAGCTAAGCCCAGGAAGAATGGAGGGATGGGGGGACGGTATTTTTAAGGTTTGGTTTTACTTCTCATTATCCTACTTTGATTTGATTGGTAATAAATTAATTAATTTCCCCCAGTCGTCTGTTTTGCCCATGACAGTAATTGGTGAGTGATCTCTCCCTGTCCTTATCTCAGCCTGTGAGCCTTTTTTTATATTTTCTCTCCCCTGTCCACTTGAGGGGAGTGATAGAGCAGCTTTGGTGGGCACCTGGTATCCAGTCAAGGTCCAGCCACCACATTTGCATGCATGGAAAATGAATGATAAATGGTTTATTTGCAGAGGATATGGTGCATATCTTACTATTTAGGAGAGTCCCATAAGTTTCATAAGCCATGGAGAACACTTCTGCCATCAAACTCCATTCCCCTCTGCATTCAGTTAAGTCTTAAACAGCTATAACATAATCAAAGTTAACACAACCTAAATATCCTAATTAGCGAAGATTCTAACCAAAGACACCAACTATGTTCTGTCTAGCTATATTGATAGTGAAGTAGACTTAGTGGGACTTAGTGGGACTGTTCTATTGATGTGTTAGAGTGGATCCGAGATTCCAGCTCACTACCCAAACTGGAAGAACTAGGCAGTAGATGTGAATGCTCCAACTTCTAGATTTTCACCACTAGAAGATGCATAGCACACATGCACAACCTTACTAGCCACCACTAGCTAAATACTGCTTCAGTAATTAAGCTCAAAAGCAGAGTTCAAAACCCTCCGAACCCTAGGAAAATGACAGCTAAGAAATAAAGAAGCATTATCTGAGTTTCAGCCTACATTAAATTAGCTTAAATGTACTTGGTTAAATGATATTAACTTAGAATGTGCAGCAGCTGTGCCTATAGTGAGATTATAACAGACAGGTACTCCGAACAGGTTTTGGTTCAATTTTAATGCTTTCATGTAACCCTGTTTAATTGGGAAAAAATGCTCAACTGTCCTGGGTAACCCAAAATGTTATTGTATTCCATATCTATCTGTGCTATGTCATATGCCAAAATTGTTACTGTCTCTTCAAGACCTGGTGGCCAGAAACAGAACCATGGAGGTTGGCAGGTGCTGGGGTCCTTTTAAGGTCAGGGACACTCAGGCAGAAGCTCTCTTGCCCTTTCTCTTTTGTTCTCACCAGGAAAGCTGAGGCAGGTCTTTGGATCTTTTTTTTCCTTTCTTTTTTGCTGGTGCTGCCCAGGACAACCAGCCGTGGTGCCAGGCCAAGAGAAACAGAACAGCCCCTGCTCTGTATGGTTGCCCCAGCCCACCAGCAGCGCCTGGTTGAATTAGGACGATACAGAGTCCGAGTTGTCCTAGCTGGCTGCCTGCTGCTTTTGCTGAGGAGACAGCATAGTCCCTCCACAAGTTCCAGCTGCTAACCCAGTTCCAGCCACCAGAGTTTTTTGCCGCCTTAGTCAACAGAGCTGCCGCCATCAGAGAGATAAGAGGGGCATTTGGCTGTTTTTTGGAGTCTAGGGAGTTTTAAAATTTTGTCCTTGTTCCCTGTTAGTTTTTGTTTGGAGGAAGAGAGAGTTTTTGCTATTGCGGAGGTTTGGTTGCTGTGCTGTTTTTCTCTATTTGTTCTCTCTCTTCACACATGGTTGGGGGGGTGTTGTCTGCCATTTCTGCCTTTGTCTCTCGGACCACGAGGTTGTCTACAGAGGGCACCATCTTGGGGGAGAGGTTTCTCCACCATTTTGTTTTCTTTGTTCCTGGGGAGTCCACGAGATTCAGCACCTTTGTATCTAGTGATTATTACTGTTATGTTGCCTGTTGCTGGTTTTTTTTTAGTAAACTGTTATTTTTTTATTTATATCTTCTTGCATTTGTCTCTCCTTATTGGTGAAAGGGGAGTGGTTAAAACTAAAACTCATTTTGGAGTGTCCACCCCTTAAATTGTCTTAAACCAAGACATCAACACATTGAAAGATGAAAAAAAATTGAAGCAACATATGATGCCAGGGTAGACATTTATCTTCCTTATGTTGTGTATTTAGTACTTAAGAGTTGAATATTTTTATGGTTACATGAGAAAGATGTATGCTGTAGAAAAACACCAGCAGAAAACAAGAGCCCACATTTCATTTTAAATTTAATTTGTCAAACAGAAGTTATTATATACAATCAGTGTGTATTGTAATAATTCTTGCAATAGAAAGTCATTCAAATCTAAAATATTAACTGGCTGCATAGCACATTTGACATTATTGCCCATTTCAAGAGGGAAAACAATAAATTTCCAATAAATTTTGTCTGATTTGGATTCAAAAGTGTTCAGATATTGAACACTCCTTCTTTAAAACCTATGGACTGAAAAACTTTCCAGACCACAGTTTAGCTGAATATTTCCCATTTCATTACAGCAAATCACAATATTGTCAGTTTAATAGAAAAACAAAACCAAAACATGTATCTGAAGCATCCAATAAAAAGGGAGCACTAAATGGAATAAAAAGGTTCCAGTCCCCATTTTTGCATTCTGAACAGTGATTTAATAAAAATATTTTATTAAAAATGTTAGTATATTGACTCTGTGACAAGAAGGACTGAGTAGGTAGGGAAAGGAACAAGCAAAAAAAAAATCTCAATTAGTTTGAAATAATTTTCAGCGATTTCTTTTATTTTGAAAAAAGGCATTATTACAGCTGACCACAAACAGGAGAAATCCTGGCTATTTTACAGTTATGGGTACAGAACTTAAAAATTCAAGCTTGTGATGCAAAGCGGCGAGGTGATTGCAGTATACAATGTAAATAAATAGCTTTGAAAAGTGAACAAATGTCCTTAAGAATTCTTTACTAAGAAAACAAAATAACCCCCTCCTCATTTCTCCCTGAAACATGATCACAGGTCTGTGTTTAAAAACTCATTTGCAAACATAATTTAAACTGTGTTTACCCTAAAACCAGTTTTATGAGTTTCAGTCTGAATGGGGCAGTATTGAGGTCCCTGTAAAGTAAACGTTTTCCATTTCTTAAAGAGGGAAAAAAAAACCCCCAAAAACACCTGCCACAACATTTGCAGCACAGTGCAGCAGAAATTTTAAATACAAAAATATTTTTCTATTGTTGGGATAATAGACCTTGCATCCATGAAAGAAGTAACAATACCGCTACTAACAATATCCAGTCCATATCTTTCAAGTCACATAAGGCAATTACTGTGTTAGTTTACTGTATATGGCTAAAAGATGGTCCAGAAAATGTCAGTCTTTGTTATGTTTTCCGGCTACTCCATGTATGTTCAGGTGTACTTTTGTGATCTGATGAGTGTTCAAATGGAGATCTGTGTCCTATAGGAGATCTTGACCCATAAGGAGACCTCTGATCTAATGGTGACCTTGGGCCACTACCAGAAGCTCTGTGGTCCATTTGCCAGTCTGAGTGGTACCTATAATCTCTGGAAGATTTATGATGGATATACTCTGAAGTGGAACGGTGATCTGAATGTATCCTGTGGTCTGAATGGGAACGGTGATTTAAATGAGGCCGACTGTCTTTTAAACTTCCTTCCAGGTTTGACCTGTGATCTCTGCTCCTGTGGTCATCCAGCTTTCTACGTTTACCATCACTATAGTATCTGAAAAAATTTACTTATTACTGAACACATAGTAAGGACTACAATTATGTCAATTCAATAGAACTGCATAAGAGAAATGTCTTTGCAATTTTGCATTACTTAGAAAAGATTCATTGGGGCTTACTACAAGCATACTGAAAAACCAGGAAAGGAATTTTTAACAGAGCAATTTACCTGCTGTCTTGTTTATAGTGATCCCAGTCTCTGTGGTCTTTTCCATTGCTGAAGGCTGAATAGGACCTTTTCCTTGAGTCATTTTTATTATAAGCATCTTCCTGATGCCCGTCCTTATGATGATCATAGTACTGTGACAAATTTCTATCAGAAGAACTGTCCCTGCTATTGTCATCATGGTTTGTATTCTCCTTCAGTCTTTCCACATCTGTTTAATAAAGCAGAGGTTATAAGGAAGCCTCATACAGTATAAATTCTGTTCTTCACCCATTCAAACAGCACTTCTATCTGTCAGATTTAAAGCAATGTGAAAGTGGCATTATAGTTTGACAGAAACAATATCTAAATAATTGAAAGATAAATGCAGTAATGTGAGCAAACTGAGAGAAACCTCAGAAGTAAATAGAAGGCAAGCAAGCTAGAAATGTAGAAATGTAGGGCTGAGAAACTAAATTTTTCAACCTTACAGACTGAATGGAGAAGATCAGTGTGGTCTAATTGAGCAGGGAGTAGAAACCGGGTGCCTTTAGTAGAGCAATTTAAAACAGAATGGTAGGAAGTTCCTCTCTAAGGAGACAGCCTTAGTGAGAACACTAGTTTTGGAGGTACACCTTAATGAAAAGTTTTTAGTGGTATTCCTAAAATACATTACACTAATTTTAAACCCATGATAACATACTCTAGGTTTTATATAATATGATATAAAAGCAAGTATTACAAGAAGGCAACTGTGGGAGCATAGAAAAACAGTATTATTGTCAATAGTAAAAGACATCCCATATAATTGATTGCTAACCATGACTTCAGGGAATATCTTTATTATGATATGGTGATATTACAACTGCTACAAACAGGTATAGAGCCTCCAAGAAGTTTACAAGTGTTGAGTTGGCCTCTCTCCCTCCTAAATACAAAAATGTGTGGGTTTTTAAAAATAAATTTACTTAAGAGAATGGCCAAATAACTTGCTACTAAAATCTCTAAGTGCCAAATTCAGTCCATGCTCAGTTGAATTTCATCAGCAAACTAGTGAAGTTATGCTAAGTCAGCATATCCCTATGATATCCATCAGTATGGGAGTTCTAGGAGACAGTTTTAAGTTTATTTCATTTTACATATCATCATTTAAGATATCCAGAACAATAATATGCTCAAGATTTCTTACCTGGATTTCTAATTACATGTGTATTCACATTGTTGCTAATATTCTGGTCACCGTGCTGTTAAAAGAGACAAGTACAAAAATTGTCATTGATAAATCCCAAAGTTGCATCTGAATTCTTCAGAAAATATCCTAAGAAAACAAACTAGTTTACTATGAACAGTAAAATACATTTAAAGTGTATTGAGTGTAAACAATTGATACTTTATAATAACAATTATAAAACTTAGAATATATTTTTGTATATTTAGAGAGTCTGAAAGTATTACCTGAGATTCTTGGCGTTTTTTGATTGCATGTTTATACAGCTTGTGCAGCTTTCTGGCATCAAATTCTGTAAACTTAGAGACAAAAATCCACAAGTTTCTGAGGAAAAAGAAAGAGAGGCTATAATTCTTCCATATATTAGCTTTTATTGTCGTACAACAGAATATGGACTTAAATGAAATTATTTCAACGGTACTTCAGTAAACTGAATTAATTGTAAAGTCTGTTACACAGAATATTACCTAGCTGCACAGCAAACATTACTTAGCTGTATTTCAAACTTTCCAGAAGTTAATTACTTTAATAATTTGTCATTTTTTAATATTTATCACAATGACTGAAGAATGCAAAGTGCATGAAAAATAGTATTAATGGCAATTTTGTCAATGATTTGTGCAATTGCATAAAAATGTAGTTTTCAATTTGTTGTGGAATTCTTCTGAAAGATTTGAAATATGTCAGAAAACCAGAGTATTTACTACTCAGTAAAGATTCTTCTGAACTTTAAATTTCTTGCAGTGTAAGAAATTTCACCTACGTGCCCAATTTCCTACAGATATCAGAGACAGGATTTCCCCTCGAAATTCCAAAGCCTGGTCAAAGCTTTTGAAACCAAATGAGAAATCTGAAAGAGGATAGAAGCAGCATGCCAAAATCTTTGATCCTCATCTATGCTATGAAAGAAGAAAGCAAAAAAACCCCAACAGTTATGGTGTCAAGAAGCCAAAACCTTAAAGACAAGATTTGCTTCTATGATCGCGGACACCAGATCTAAAGTCTAGAATTCTTTTAGCAAAGTTTACAGGTGGAATGCTTAAAAGACTATGGAATATTACTGTTCTAACTAGTGTTTAGTTCAGAAACATCTCAAGTGTGTAGGCTCAAGAAGCAGCTATCTGCTCTTTCACTGTGATGATTTAAATATTATCGTTTCGGCCTAGAGGTTTGCAAAACTAGACAAAACCAGCAAATGGTGTGTCCAATGACATCTGTATAAGAAATACAGCATGAATACCTTTACTAAATTCTATGTCTTATTAAAGATAGATAAAACACATTTTAATAATCTATGTATGGTACTGTAGCATTACTATGAATTAATATTATGGTAGCTCTACTATATTCATTTTTCACTGAAAGGGTGGTCAGGCATTGAAACAAGCTGCTCAGGAAAGTGGTGGAATCACCATCCCTGGAAGTGTTCAAAAAACGTATGGATGTGGCACTTGGAGACATGGTTTAGTGGTGAACATAGCGATAGTGCTGGGTTAACAGTTGGACTCAATGATCTTAGAGGTCTTTTCCAACCTTAACGATTCTATGATTCTATGGTCCTAACTATGAATTTCCACTTAAAGAAACATAACATTTACCAAAGTATCTTTAAGACATGGATATTGTTTTTGTATTTCAGTTCACCCCAATATTTTAAAATAAAGCAAGTACAAACAGCAGAAATATTCTGTTAACAACAGTCTGCAAGAAAATGAAACACTTGACTGAGTTTCGTATATGGAAGTGCAACCATATATGCAACCATAAAGGATTAAAGTGCACATTATGATAAAACTAACTCAAACTGTATTAAGAACTTAACAACAAGATGTAGCAAGTTTATAAACCAACATTTTTCTCATTTTTTCCGAAGTCACCACCTCACAGATGCATAAGAACACTTAAAACTCTTATTTCATTTTCAAATACATTTCTGAGTATGTTATGATAAATGTTTTTTTATCAAGTCAGTTAATATATGATTTAATTTTAGAGTATATTTTTAAAAAGAATAAAGGATTCTGCAACTCAAAATCATTCAAAGTTCAACACACACATTTATAATGGCCTGTTTTTAGCATGAATAAAAAACAGAAACAAACTTCAATGTTGAAAAAGCCAGATTCTTTAATGATAAGAACTCTTTTCCATTAAACATTAAATATACTCTAAATACAGTTATTTTCTCTTTGTGTTTGGTTTTAAAAGGTAAGATGACTCCACCTACTGGACAAAACGCATTGCTATGCAAGTATGAAGAAGTGAAATCAATAAAAGCTGGAACCATTTATAATCATCTTTTTATAAGTCCTTATTTAATACAGCAGAAAAATAAAATAAATGGAGAATAAGAAATGAGAAATAATTAAAAACTATTCTGCTTAATACAAGCTATTATGGATTTCCTTTTTTCAAGAAAAATCATGCAGAATAACTTACTTTCTCCACTGTTTAATTTGTTCAGGATTTGTGTACTCCTTTAGACATTCAGTAATGTGGTCCCCAATTTTGATTAGGCACTGTCTAGTATGCTCCAGCTGTTCCCTTTCAGAAAGGCCTTTCTCTGGTCTATCCAATTGTTTCAATGCTGCTTTAACAGGCCTCATTCTTTCTTTGCACTGTAAAATGTAAAAAAAGGAATACATTAATTCAAAAATAAAAAGATAAAAATTGTAAAACATGACTCACCCTTACACAGGCAAAGATAGTACTGTTGTAAGCCAAATGAAAAACAAGTCTTTTCTCACAGCTCTTTTAGTTTTACTATAAGGTTTCATTTGGAAAAAGTAGCTTTTTAAATCCAGTTTAAAATTTACTCCTATATGAAAGCATTAAATTGTATGTAACACATATTAAAGATTTAAGAAAGCGCTAAGTTAATATAAAAGATTTTCTGAGGGAAAGGAATTACTAGGTTTTACAATCATGGGTTTAACTTCCAGCACAAGTATATAGGACAAGAGTTATTTTACTTTTTAGAGCCTTGAAAGCTGTACAAACTCAGTGTCAAGATTAGGTATGAGAATGTTTAATATAGTTTAAGTAGATACTTTCTGCAACAATTAAACTTGGCATTCAACAGAGGATCAGCATTCCTTCTCTGAGCAGCTTTTAAGCCTCAGTTCTATGCAGATACTAGGATAAAGCTAGTTTAGGTGTGCCTAAATTAGTAGCAGTGATGACAACACGTACTCATAGATATATTTCATATGTGTATGCTTGAATTTTCACACTAATTCAAACATGTTAATAGTAAATACAGATAAACCAGTTAGCATGTTTTAAATTATAGACCTTTGCTTGGAAATACCATTCAATCACAATGGCAAGGTAGACAGATGAAATGCATAAATTTACCTGTCACAAGATAGACGAGAAGTCAAATGAGTTAGCCTCAACAACCCACAGCAGTAATTTTCATTTGAAAAGATAAACATGCTAATTAGATTGCATCCGATCATGGCATAATGATAAATATACCTTCCAGAACAGAGGGCCTGGCAAAAAAAATGTTCTGTATGCAAACCCAACTTATAATTGCTCCCACTAAGGAAGAAAGACAAGTCTGTATATTCAGAATCAAAAATATGAGGGATTTTGGAGAACATCACCATCACTGTGTCAACATCTAGGGGCAACTCAAAAATCAGTGAAGCTGTTCCATTACCAGTTCATGCCATTAAGTAATTAAGCAGCTACATTACCTATTGCACTAACCATAGCTTAAGCAACCTTTAAAAAGACAGTTTACAAAGTACACTGCTTAAGTTAAGTGTAGAGGTGAACAGAGAAGTGCAATTGTACATGGGAATTGTGTGATTTTCAGTCACCTAGCCACTCACAAGATATCCTGGAAATTACAGATGAGTCACTTATAACATCATTTAGATAAAAAACAAAACACAAAACAACAACCCCCACATAGGTAAACTAGTCAGTACCATACTGATGAGAAAACAAGATCATTTGCTTCTCACAGCCAGCACCACAGTAGACCCAGTAAACCTGCTTAGCAGTAACTGACAACTGTTGAAAGTGGAATGACAGAACTTCTACAGCAGAAAAGTAGCTGCTCAAAGTAAATTCTTAGGATCCTTCCAAAGTCCCCAATCAACCTATAAAATGTTACATACCTTCCTTTTGTTCTACCAATATTGTTTCTGTTGTGGTCAAAAGTAGCGATATAACTGAAATTCTTTCGGTATCAGAGATATTACTCCAGCAAGATATTTCTAAGGACTTTAGGATTTGTTCCTTCCTCTGTCTAATGCTGTAAGTCTGTAATACTTCAAGAGCAACTTTCTCTTGTTAGCTTGCAAAGAACAAAGGGGTATTTGATAAGGCCAAGTTAGAGACTATAGCAGCTGCATTAAAATTCATTCATTTCTGTCCTTTAAGAAGCAGTATCCATGAATTATTCTTGAGGATGGATCTTCACAGTCTATTTTAAAACTATCCAGCACACAGACAAATACTCTTCACTTACTGCATAAATACAATAAAACTGCTGACCTGAAAACAAAACTGAATTTAGTATAGTATTGATAACCCTTCACTGATCTAAGATTTTACTGGCAATAGATATCTGTATTATAATACCTAATAGCAGAATCAAAAACATCAGAAATTGTGCTCATTTAGAATACCAAGTGTAAATTATCAACAAGGGACTTACCACACTGAATGTCCTCTGATCCAGTTCTTCAGATTCTTCTGATATTTGAACTGTTTCACTAGTTGCAGTAATATGAACTGGAATATCCAACAATGAAACTTTTTTATTTTTTTCTTTATTTTCAGATTTGAGTTCATTTACCTAAGAACAAAACATGAAAATTTATCTGATAAGCAAACCTTATTTTTGAGCAGAAATTATATTCTAATTAGGCAATCACTGCATTCTCTTCAATAATAACAAAAAGAAAGAAAGAAAAAATCTGTCATGCAGTGATAGTACCTTTTATTTTCTCTCTCTGAGGGATGGAGAAGGAGAATGGACAAGTTTCTTGCACCACTTGCACTCTCAGTCCCACTAAGCTATAGATCTTTAAAAAGGTAATTTCCCATTTCGTTTGCCTGTCCTTGTAGTTACAAGCAGTAAAAATAAAACTTCACATGATGCAAAAGATTTCAATGAAATGACAACTGTAAAGTAAATGATCCAAAATATCTTTTCAACTCAAAGTCATTAACAAAAACCTGGTGGCCTTTTCTAGTGCTATATAAGAGAAAATAAACCTAGCTACCTTTTCTTCCTTTACTTCTTTTTCTTTCTGTGTGGATTCTTTTACTTTGTTTTCTCTCTTTTCTTTAATATTTTTAAATTCTTTCTTATCTTCTTTTTCTTTTTTCTCTCTTTTTAAATGTCTCTTATTTTCTTTTTCTCTTGTCTCTCTTTTTTCTTCAGCTTCCTTCTTTATACCAATATCTGGCTCAGGCTTTTCTTCATTTTCTTCTGCTTTTATTTTTTTATGTGGACATTTCACTGGAACAATCTCATCCTGCAATACACAAGCATACATGTCACATCAAATGGAGTTTCTAACTATTCAAGTTTTGCAACTATCAGATTAAAATGTATTTTTTTTCTGTGTCTGTCTTTAGACTTAGGTTTAACACCTATCAAATGGAGCTGGATGCAGTTGCAAAACAAGATGAGGACTACTCATTTCCTTGATGTGACACAAAACAAGTATTGATTGGGCAGGGGTAATGGGGGTGTGTGAGAGATTAAATCCATTTAACTTTTGTATTACCAAAGAAATCTGCCCCTGTAAAAAGTAGTTAAACTGCAAAGAGCTAAAAGCAATAAAGAAGTAGACATCACAAGACTGAGCTGATTTTTCAGGGCATGGTGATGATAAAAGACTTCTGGTTAATTTTGTTCCAGTAACTTTTGTGTGACCACAAATTAAACAGTCACAATCACAGGAGAAGGGAACAGAGTTCCAACTTTTGCTTTTTCAGAGATGTTCTGAAGAATCTAGTGTTCTTTCAGCTACCTTCGAAGTCACAAAATTAGGTGCAACATGGCCCCTAAACTTAATCTGTTGGGGTTTTTTTCTTCCCTCTAGTGGTTTCTGCTGTGTGATAAATTTAAATAAATGAACCAACAAAAACAGAGTCCTAAAGGAACACATCAGAAGTAATAAAAACATAACAAAGTTGAGTAGCCTATTAGAACACTATCTATTGAATAATAGTCAAACTACATTGACAAGTCCATGGGCCCTGATGGGATGCACCCACGAGTGCTGAAGGAACTGGCAAACATCACTGCTAGGCCACTCGCAATCATCTTTGAAGGAGGACCCAGGGAACTACTGGCCAGTCAGCCTCACCTTTATCCCTGGAAAGGTGATGGAACAGCTCATCCTGGAGGCCATCTCTAAGCACATGGAAGACAAGAAGGTGATCAGGAGTAGTCAGCATGGATTCACCAAAGGGAAATCATGCTTGCCCAACCTGATTGCCTTCTACAATGGGACAACTGGCTGGATAGATGAGGAGAGGAGTGGATATTGTCCACCTGGACCTCAGCAAGGCTTTCAACATTGTCTCCTGTGATATCCTCATATCATAGTGAACAGTGGGGTGGATTGAGAACTGGCTGAAAGGCAGGTTTCAGAGTGTTGTGATCAGTTGCAGTCTAGTTGAAGGCCTGTCACTAGTGGTGTCCCCCAAGGTTCAATACTGGGCTCAGTATTGTTTAACTTGTTCATTAATGACTTGGATGAAGGGGTAGATGCCTCCTCAGNAGGTGATCCTGCCCCTCTACTCAGCCCTAGTGAGGCACATCTGGAGTGCTGTGTCCAGTTCTGGGCTCCTTAGTATGAGAGAAACATACAACTCCTGAAGCGAATCCAGCAGAAGGCTACAAAGATTATTAGGGGACTGGAGCATCTCACTTAGGAAAAAAGGCTGAGGGAGCTGGGTCTCTTCAGCCTGGAGGGGAGAGGTCTGAGAAGGGACCTTATCAATATCCCTTTATCTGAAGGGAGGGTGTCAGAGGATGGAGCCAGGCTCTTCTCGGTGGTGCCAAGCAATAAGACAAGAGGCAATGGGGAGAAACTGGAACACAGGAAGTTCCACCTGAACATGAGGAAGAACTTTACTGTGAGGGTGACTGAGCACTAGAACAGATTGTCCAGAGAGGGTGCGGAGTCTCTTCTGGAGATATTCAAGAACTATCTGGACACAATCCCGAGTAACATGCTCTAGGGGACCCGGCTTGAGCAGATAGGTTGGACTAGATAACCTCCAGTGGTCCCTTCCAACCTGACCCATTCTGTGATAATGAAAGCCCTGACATACACGGAAGCATTGACTTGCATGTCTCAAAACACTGTTTATTTATGCTGTACTTTCTAATCAATCCTGATTTTTTTCTTGAGCCTGAACAAAAGCTGCTACCTGAAGAATCATAATCAGTAGTAAAAATGGATTAGTCAGAAACATTAGTTTTATATTCAGATTTTATAATAAAATTGCATTTTGAGAAGATAAAATGCTCAAGTCTTTATATGAATGTTTACCTCATTATACTCATCATCATCAGACTTTTCTGAGGGTGGTGATGAGTCACTTTTTATTTCTTCTTTAATTTTTGCAGCCTTTGTTGCTCTATTCTTCTTACTTCTTGTTTTCTTCCTCTTTGAATTGCCCTGAATGCAAATTAGTACCTTTATTATGTCAACTGACAAGTGTCTGCACCACAGTTGCAGAAAAAGATTTTGGTTTTTATGTTAAAGAAAGCATTCATTTTATTTATTGCCACTAATGACCACCACTTTTCTCAGGATTGGAGACCGAGACTAATGCAACAGTAGAGAATATTTACAAAAAGAAGAAAAAACCAATATTAAACTTGCAATACATTCCTTGAGTTAGTCTCATATAATACAATTACCAATACAGAGAAAAATTACTCAAAACAAAGAAGAGTGGAACTAAGAATAAAACAAGTATCTGCTGACATTCCCATAGGTATATTATGTTATCTCGCTACTGAATATTAAGTTTAACTTACTGCACCAGTAAGTCTTTGCACTTCTTTTCTTGCAAGGTCTTTATTCAATAATTTAATGAGGTAATCTGCACGGGTCTGCAACTGCTTGGCCTGGGGTTTCTTATCTGGGTCATCAGGTAAAATCTGAGGAGAGCAACGGTAGCATCAACTACAAGTACACATTATCAAATTAGGAAGCTGCTAGTCTGGAGCACTGGGAACAGAAAAAGCTGAATTAAAAAAATAGGTAAAAAACCAATCCACTCCAACTATACCTGACCAATATGCAGGCAGCTTCAAGAAATGGACAACTTAAACATTTTATTTTTCCTCAAACACACAACTAATGTAGTCTTGAAAATATTTTCACAAAATTTACAGTTAACTCAAGAAACTAGCCTCAGATTTCTGTTTCCACTCTCATAGTTTATCTAAAAAATTCAGAGCTCCTGTACCACTGTCATCCACAGATCTCCTAGTTCTGCCTTGTGCTTCTAAATGCATTAACTCGTTACCAC
>VWZW01002335.1:9247-23303 GCA_013397115.1 Edolisoma coerulescens | reverse complement strand
AAGGAGATCAGGTTGGTCAGACAGGACCTACCTTTCCTAAACCCATGCTGGCTGGGCCTGATCCCTTGGTTGTCCTGTATGTGCTGTATCATTGCACTCAAGATGAACTGTTCCATAACCTTGCCGGGCACTGAGGTCAGGCTGACAGGCCTGTACTTCCCTGGATCCTCCAGTCATCTGGGATCTCCCCAGTTAGCCAGGACTGATGACAAATGATGAAGAGCAGCTTAACGAGCTCTTTTGCCAGCTCCCTCAGTACCCTTGGATGAATCCCATCTGGCCCCATAGACTTGTGAGTGTCTCAGTGGCTCAGCAGGTCACTAACTACCTCCTCCTGGATTACAGGGGGGCTATTCTGCTCCCCATCCCTGTCTACCAGCTCAGGCGGCTGGGTGCCCTGAGGATAACTGGTCTTACTCTAAGACTGAGGCAAAGAAGGCATTAACTACCTCAGCCTTTTCCTCATCCTTGGTGACAATGCTCCCCCCTGCAACCAATAAGGAATGGAGATTCTCCCTGGCCCTCCTTTTGTTGTTAATGTATTTGTAAAAACATTTTTTATTATCTTTCACAGCAGTGGCCAGGTTGAGTTCTAGCTAAGCTTTCGCCTTTCTAATTTTCTCTCTACACGACCTAACAACATCCTTGTACTCTTCCTGATTTGCCTGCCCCTTCTTCCAAAAGTCTGGAATTAATTCAAATTAACACAACTAGAGCATTTAAACTAGGGAAGCAAAAGATGGAAGAGAGAATTCAAGTGATAGACACACAAATACATAGAAATAAAGAAACATAGCAGACTCTAAGGAGGTATACTTCAACTGAATACACAAAATCTTAAAATCTAATAATTTACCAAAAGGATACAAAGAAGTACAATTGACCTAACTTCTGGGCAATTTCAGTTATCATAAAATAAACTCTTTCAGTAACTGTTCTTATTAACATTATTACCTAAACAAAAAAACTCCTTGATGAAATTTTGCAGATGACATACCTTCTGTGTCAAACTGAGATCAGGATCCATTTTTATCATTTCCCAGCTGCCATAGCCATATTCATAGATACCTATTAACAGATTGGAATCATCTTCCTTACCCCAATCTATATCAAAATGAGCAGCCTTGGTGTGGCATGGGATGACATATCTAGTAGAAATAAATTAGAAATATAAAAAAGCAAACTTCTCAGACTTAGTAAGGGATAGAAGAACATGCCACATATCACTGAGATCCTGGTATATATAATAAGTAATCCACATAACTATCAGGCTTTCTTACAATTTCTATAAAATATTTATTCAAATCAGTACCAAAACATGTTTTAAAGGAGATCAAGATTAAGATATAAAAAAAAGTCATCTATCTGTGGCCATGGACTGAGTCAGAACTAACCATGAAGATAAGCTTAAAATATTACTCAAGTGTAACTGCTAACTGAATAAGCAGATAGTCTAGAGACTATGATACACAAGGTAGTAAGCTAAAAAGTTCATAGGTCTAAACAACTACCAACAATTACCATCTGCTCCATTTTGACAAATATTGCATTCTCTCAGGCAGAGGTTACACAAAGCAGTTCCTCAACAAGTCTAATTTCTAGCCTGGAATAATTAAGAGTAACTGAACCCAGTCCCCAATGAATACAGTTCAGAAGCCAAAGCAAATACTGGCTTCTAAGGAGAGGGAAGAAAGAATAAAGAAAGGACGTGGAGCAGATTTCTGCTGCCAGTTCTTAGAGGTAATGGAGTGACACGGGTGTCCCAGTGTACTCAGTCTGGATTGCTTAAATATATTCATAAAAGCCTTGAATAACTTTCTACATTACGGGTTCCTTTAGGAAGAAAAAAAAAATACCTTTTCCTTTCTTCTGGATCTGCAGGAATGGATTTGTGCAACGGTGCCAACTCTTCTTCATGAGAAATAACTAGCTTTGCATTCACCTGCACTCCTGATATTCGGAATGTTGGGCCTTTAACTTTCCCAAATCTACCTCCTTAAAATAAAGGAACAAATTATTAAAATATTTAGCTTTTATGTGTATCTTATAGACAAACGTAGAGAAAAAAGAAAGTTTGATGCTATAGCAGCAGACATTCAATTATAGGAAATGAATTTTTCTTAACCAAATGCTTTAATTAAACTCCAGAACCTCAAGGTCTTCCAGTTAATAGTAGCAGATTAATTTTAAATTTCATGGTAAAGCAAAAAAATATTGCATTCTACTATGAAAACTCACTCAGGGAAAGGGAGAAGAAAAACAAAACCAACACGTCTTCTTACTAAAATCCTTTTTTCTAAATCACCTAGCGTGCTAACATTTTGTTAATGTTTTCCCCTAACACAATTGTTTTGTTATAATCAGAGTGCAAGAATCATTCATATCTCTTCGACACTTTTTATTCCTCTCCCCCACCCCCAAACACACTTTACCTGCTCTTTCTTGGCCAAAGGAATTGTCCTTTAAAGCCTTAATGCATCCATTATGTACAAGTTCTCCCAGACGTCTAAGGTCTATCTCAGATTTATCAACTAGCTCAGCATCTCTAGCTATAGCATCTAACCTGGAAGAAAACAAATATGTTTTTACAGTTCTAAAACTTTAGTATTATGAATGACTCCTTCAGATTTTGAAACTAGATAAGTGATCCTGTAAGTTATCAATCATCCACACTTGCTATACTGTGTAAAATTTTGATCCATGCAGTTAAAAGCAGCTAAAGAAAAGAATACAGAAACTATAAAAAAGGGTATTTCACATAAAGGACTATACAATGGGAAATATGAAGGATCCTATCTATGCAGTTTTGAGTTAAATTTCAACACATTCTTTTAAATAGAAAAGGAACTATTATTAAGTCTATGGTTTTATCCACTTTTCAAACAAAAAAGAACGACTGTCACAAATGCAGAATTAACAGAACAGTAGGTTAAGTATAAAGAAAAAGCAATCAGTCTTGCAAAATGTTAAGATTTGTCAAACTGGCCGTCTACATACATACCATATATGATGAAAGGAAAAAAAAAATTTAAATTCATGTTATAGTACAGGCAAAAGATTAGGTACACTATTTTCTCTTCAGCCTAAGGTTTCTTGGTGTACTGTTTTAATTTTAATGGAAACAAGGTACCAAGTTGCTATACAAACATAAGCAAATTAGTTTACCTTTCAAGTGGGCCACCAAATTTCTTGTAACTCTTGATAAACCTAATAACAGACAATAATTTTGCAGTTAAAAAAATGTATGCTTAACTACATTGGTTTTAAAAATTTATGTGTAAAGTCTTAGTACAAGGCTATGTGGACAATGCAAAGAAAATAAGAACTAGAGAGACTAGGACGGCTTAGTATATGAAGACAACCCACATTTAAAACCAGAGATCTATTTGGTTAATAACTAATATAAATAAAACAACAGAAGATACAATTTATTTCAAAAGTTACTTCACCAATTAGTTTCACAAGACAAAGAATTCAGCAATGTAATGTGTCTAATCATAAAAATCAAATGTGGATTTATAGTAAATTGAGAATTCAGATATTATGTTAGGTCTCTCATAATAAAGAGAAGCTAGCTGCAATTTTAAGGTGATTTTAAGACTTAGGAAAACATAACATGAAAGATAAAGGAATGCAAGCACAAGAATACCCCTGACAAAAGCAGCAAACCGTTATATATTAGATAAAATGAAAAGGAAACAAGGCTCTTAAAGGTTATTTATATAATCAAAAATAATTTATAAGCTGTACAGTATTTTAGAGAAAAATGAATAAATTACAGAAGCAAAGCAGCATTTCACAAACCAAAGTAAAGCAAAACAATGTCTATTCCTTCTCCCAAAGAAGTATTTTTAGCACCAAATATTGGGGGACCAGCTGTACAGATTCACTTATCCACTGGGTTTTGCTGAGATAAAGTTAATTTTCTTCAGAGCACCATACCTGCTAGTATGTTTTGGATTTGNGAATTCAGCAATGTAATGTGTCTAATCATAAAAATCAAATGTGGATTTATAGTAAATTGAGAATTCAGATATTATGTTAGGTCTCTCATAATAAAGAGAAGCTAGCTGCAATTTTAAGGTGATTTTAAGACTTAGGAAAACATAACATGAAAGATAAAGGAATGCAAGCACAAGAATACCCCTGACAAAAGCAGCAAACCGTTATATATTAGATAAAATGAAAAGGAAACAAGGCTCTTAAAGGTTATTTATATAATCAAAAATAATTTATAAGCTGTACAGTATTTTAGAGAAAAATGAATAAATTACAGAAGCAAAGCAGCATTTCACAAACCAAAGTAAAGCAAAACAATGTCTATTCCTTCTCCCAAAGAAGTATTTTTAGCACCAAATATTGGGGGACCAGCTGTACAGATTCACTTATCCACTGGGTTTTGCTGAGATAAAGTTAATTTTCTTCAGAGCACCATACCTGCTAGTATGTTTTGGATTTGTGACCAAAGCAGTGTTGATAACATGCTAATGTTTCAGGTCTTGCTTAACAGTGTTTTCACAGCATCCAGGCCTTTGCTGCTTCTCATGCTGCCCCACCAGTGAGTAGGCTGGGGGTGCACAAGAGGTTGGGAGGGGATACAGCTGGGACAGCTGACCCTAACTGACCAAAGGGATATTCCAGACCATATGGTATCATGCTTGGCAATAAAAACTGTGTAGAAGGAGGGAGAGGGGATGTCTGGTGTTATGGTATCTGTCTTCCCAAGTAACTGTTACACATGGTGAAGCCCTGCTTTCCAGGAAATGGGTAAATGCTTGCTAGTGGGAAGTGGTGAATGAATTCCTTGTTTTGCTTTTCTTGTGCGTGTGGCTTTTGTTTTCCCCATTAAACTGTCTTTATCTCAACCTACAAGTTTTCTCATTTTTACCCTTCCAATTCTCTCCCCAATCCCTCTGGAGGCGACTGAGCAAGCAGCTGTGTGGTGCTTAGCTGCCTACCGAGGTTAAACCACAACAACTTATCAAAATAATATTTTTTTTTTAGTTTTAAAATGCATCATATAACATTAATACAATTACAATGGCAAGAAATTTAAAAAACCAAAACTCACTGAACCTTTTGTAGAATATTTTTTGAACTCAAGTTATTCCTCACCAAAATAGGTTCAAATTCTGAACATAACAATTCCTTATGTCAGCACCCCAAACTACTCAAGAGTAAAGCCTTAAATGCCTAGAATAAAAAATTTCAACTAAATAAATGCAAGATAGACTAGTTTCCATATTTTCAAACTCTAAAATGACAAAAAAAAAAGTTTTGTCCCTTTAAACATGCATGTTCCCCCACATCTTACCGCCTAATCTCTGCATCACTAAATCCTTTAATATTTTCTCGAGGAATAGTTCGCGGTCTTCCACGTTTTTTTGGTCGTTTTCTTTCTGAGACTGAGTCACTATCAGATCCAGAATATCTTCTCCTCCTACTGTGTTTCCCTTCACTTCCATTAAAGCTGATCTGGAATTTCAGATTAAGTAGTTCAAAGCTACATGACTAAAACATTTTATTAATATGTTATCTAGCCTGTCAAAAATGAGGGGTGGGTGTGTGTGTGGGTGCCACACATGAAAACCACCCAACCCAAAAGTACAAGCCAAAACAACCACAATAAAAAACTCAAATAATAACAACAACAAAATCAGTTAGTCGGTCAAAACCCAGAGATACCTGTTTTGCACA
Organism: Edolisoma coerulescens; assembly: GCA_013397115.1. Lineage (NCBI taxonomy): Eukaryota > Metazoa > Chordata > Aves > Passeriformes > Campephagidae > Edolisoma > Edolisoma coerulescens. The sequence continues at coordinate 17,606 of VWZW01002335.1, read as the reverse complement.
GTTTCTCATCCTTGGCAGCATATATATTTCTTCAAGCTCTTTTTGTCTTTCCTCCTCTTCTATTCGTCGCCGCTGGACTTCTGGAATGATTTCTTCCCATTTTCTTAAATTTTGTTCTGGTTCCAACTCAATGTCATCTTCATCCATATTTGAAAAGTTAGCCACCTTAGATATTGGAAGATAAGCATTTTCACCAAATCAATACATGCTTTTACTTATACAAAGAGCCAGTAATTAATATATTAGGAAAACTTAGTTCAGAATGGCACATTTTATTTATTTGTATCTACACAAAATGTACACATATAAAATGCTTCATGAAGCACTGTCTCTAATGAAAGTATTTTCATATATGAAACACACACCGCATACAACATGGCTGAATATAAGGATAAGAATATTTTTCTTCTTTTACAAGCTGAGTACTATAAAAACACTATGAAATGCATACCCAATAGCTGTGATGTTTAAATTCCTTCAAAGCAGAGAGCAAGTCTAACTATATGTCAGAGTTAATACGAAAGTATAATAATGTAGAACTAAACATTAATAAACTGTAGAAATCACAGTATATTGCAAATGAATGATTAGCATAAAAATGATTTACTACTCTACTGATCTAAAGAAGTCCTGCCCTGATTTAAACAAAACCAAACAAAACCACACCAAACCTAAACAACAAAAAGATCCACAAAAACAAAGAAAAAATGCCCCAACCAACAAAAATACCTCACCATCCACAATTGGACTCACTCAGTATTTTAAGTATTATCCAGTAAAGCATATCTGGCATTCATGTTTACATGGGGGCTGAAAGAAGTTTCTAAAAGTCATCAACTAAGAAATCCAAATTTCATTCTTTGTTTTCAGAAGTATTACAGGTGCTTAACAGCATAAAGCATTAAATTAAAAAAGGCTCTCCCCAGTATGCTAACAATTAAATCAAGGACTAATGTATTTGCAAATATCTTTCTTATTTAACAAAATATATTATGTATTTTACATGCTTGCACTAGCAGTAATTACCCTGTAGAGGTGAATAGACATTGCATGCCAAAGAGCTAACATACTGTTTCACACATTTCACAGAATCACAGAATATGCTGAGTTAGAAGGGACCCACAAGGACCAAAGTCCAACTCCTGGCTCTGCACAGAACACCCCAAGAGTCACACCATGTGCCTGAGAGCATTGTCCAAACACTTCTTCAACTCAGACAGGCTTGGTGCTGTGACCGCTTCCCTGGGGAGCCTGTTCCAGTGCCCAAACACCCTCTGGGCGAAGAACCTCCTTCTAATACCCAACCTAAACCTCCCCTGACTTAGCTCCATGCTGTTTCCTCAAGTCCTGTCACTGGTCACCAGGGAGAAGAGATCAGTGCCTGCCCCTCCATGTCCCTTCGTGAGGATGTTGAAGACTGCAATGAGGTCTCCCCTCAGTCTCCTCTTCTCCAGGCTGAACAAGCCAAGTGACATCAGCCACTCCTCATAAGGCTTCCCCTCAAGGCCCTTCACCATCCTTGTGGCCCTCCTTCGGATGTTCTCTAATAGCTTAATGTCTTTTTTATATTGTTGTGCCCAAAACTGCACACAATACTCAAGGTGAGGCTGCAGCAGTGCAGAGCAGAGCAGAGCAGGACAATCATCTCTCTTGTCTGGCTGGCGATGCTGGGCCTGATTCCCCCAAGACATGGTTGGCCCTCCTGGCTGCCAGGGCACTGCTGACTCATATTCAACTTGCCATCGACCAGGACCCCCAAGGTCCCTTTCCGTGTCACTGCTTTCCAGCCTCTCATTCCCCAGTCTGTCCGTACATCCAGGGTTGCTCCATCCCAGGTGCAGAATCCAGCACTTGTCTTTGTTAAACTTCATATGGTTGGTGATTGCCCATTTCTCTAATTTGTTGAGGTCTCTCTGCAGGGCCTCTCTGCCTTTGAGGGGGTCAACATCTCCTCCCAATTTTGTATCACCTGCAAATTTACTTAGTATCTCTTCAAGTCCTGTATTCAAGTCATTTATGAAGATGTTGAAGACCACAGGGCCTAAGATGGAGCCCTGTGGAACCCCACTAGTGACAGGTTGCCAGTCTGATGTCATCCCATTCACTATAATCCTTTTTGCCCAACCCATGAGCCAGTTGCTCACCCATCACAATGTGTGAATGATGTAAGAATGAAGGAAAGAAATAGGTGAAGAAGAACAAAAAATAGCATTTATAAAGGAAAGTATAATTAAAGAAAGAGGGAGGGAACAGAGCAATACCTTGAACTGTGAAAGCAACTCATCTCCTACAGTCAGTGGACCTGGTTCATTTTCTCGAGTTTCAGCCCTCTTCAGGATTTCATCTATATCCATTTCCTGAAACAGAAGTTTCTCTTTACAACAAAACAATTCATATGTTTCTCTGTCCATCAAGTGTAGATGCACTGTTCCATTTACCTGAGGCTCCTCTTCTTCCCCTTCAGGTTCTTTAAAAAGTTCCTCAGCACCGAACTTCAAAATTGCTGATAACTCTTCCTTATTAAAAGGTGTTGAGCTGAAAAACAGAAAGTTTCAGATAAACACTTTATCTTAGTGAATTGTTTCAATTTACTATAGCCATAAGTCAAATTTCCTTTTGTCTTAAATAAAAACTAGTTTTAATATGTAAAAAAAAATAAATTACATGGACAATATACTTTGCAGTCTTTACTTACATAACTCCTTACCACATATTTTTTGCCTTTTAATAACCAAGTGAAATGACTTGCATTTTTACTCAAATAGTCAGGTATACTTAAGCATAAGGTAATATGAAAGAATAAACAAATATACCTGGAGGGAGTAGAGCCTGTATGTAGTACAGTTTTCCCTGTAGTGTCCATTCTCTGAATTACTAAATGATCTAACACCATCTTTTTCTTGGCTCGTTCAAGAATATCTTCTTCTACTGATGCTTTTGTGACTAGCCGATAAATATTAACCTATGCATATCACAAAAAAGGTTTTATTTACCTGCTCACAAATTACCCATGAAAAAATACTTGGATGAAATTAACAAAAAACCCTTGAGCAACAACAGGGAGAAATATTAGCCATGATTACAAATCTTCTAAATCTTATTGAACTAGTATTGCATATATGAAACCACTCAATCATGTTATCACAGTCTCTATAGAAATTATTAAAAAAAAAAAAGAAATTCTTAGACCTCTCCTCTTTAAACTTCTATGATTAAGCACAAGCATGGCCACAAGGAAATGTGTTGTCTGATTACTACTTGAAGTATTCTGCAAGAAAGAAACCCAAAGAGAACTACAAAGTATTAAACAAAGCAAAATGGATGTGCCTGAAGTACAGCAGTTACTTTCTAGAATGATACAATGCCAATGCATGTGGGACAAGTTCGCAACTCTTCTCCTACCCATCCATATACTACAGCTGCTGTTCTATCTGTATAGGGAGATTTAAAAAGCCATTTAAAAGGCAAATTATGAATATTAACATTTTTAGACATTTTTAGCAAGCATTAGTTATTCTCAAAATACATGAGGACTGTGATGGGCCAGACAGACAGCTTATGGCTAACATAATGAATTCCTCCTCCAGGTTTGGTACTTAAAAGACAAGCACATGTACCTGTTTCTTCTGTCCAATCCTATGAGCTCTAGCCTGCGCCTGCAGATCATTCTGTGGATTCCAATCAGAATCAAATATAACTACAGTGTCAGCAGATGCTAAGTTTATACCTAATCCTCCAGCTCTGGTAGACAGCAAAAAGCAGAAGTCCTGAAATTATAAAATAAGAAATAGCTTTATATATATTAGCTATAATACCCCTCAAAGAACCAGTATGACACTTCTTTATATGCTCTGTGGAGCAGACTATGAACTCATATATTTAAGTATATAATAAACATTTGCTAGACTTGTAATACAATAAGTTGTTTGCCATGTCTAGAGCCAGTGGATTGCTATTTTAATAGAATAGACTATTTCAGTTGGAAGGGACCTACAGTGATCATCCAGTCCAACTGCCTGACCACTTCAGGGCTGACCAAAAATTAAAGCATGTTATTAAGGGCATTGTCCAAATGCCTCTTGAACACTGACAGGCTTGGGGCATCAACCACATCTCTAGGAAGCCTGTTCCAGTGTCTGACCACCCTCTCAGTAAAGAAATGCTTCCTACTGTCAAGTGTGAACCTCCCCTGCCCCAGCTTTGAACCATTCCCACGTGTCCTCTCACTGGATCCCAGGGAGAAGAGCTCAGCACCTCCCTCTCCACTTCCCCTCCCCAGGAAGCTGTAGAGAGCCATGAGGTCACCCCTCAGCTTCCTTTTCTCCAAACTAGACAAACCCAGTGTCCTCAGCTGCTCCTCACAGGACATTCCTTCCAGCCCTTTCACCAGCTTGGTTGCCCTTCCCTGGATGCATTCAAGGACTTTCACATCCTTCTTAACTTGTGGGGCCCAGAACTGCACACAGTACTCAAGGTAAGGCCACACCAGCATTGAATACAGCAGGATCATCACCTCTTTTGACCAGCTGGTTCTACTGTGTTTGATGTCCCCCAGGATGGGGTTTGCCCTCTTGGCTGCCAGGGCTCACTGCTGACTTATACTGAGCCTGCTGCTGACCAGCACCCCCAGATCCCTTTCTGCAGGGCTGCTCTCCAGCCACTCCTCTCCCAATTTATATTTGGGTCCAGCATTACTCCATCCCAGGTGCAGAATCTGGCATTTCTTCTTGTCAGCTATCATGCCGTTAATGATTGCCCAATGCTCCAACCTATCTAGAACCCTCCCTCTGCAAGGCCTCTTGTCCCTCAAGTCACCAGCCAGATGCAGTCCCATTAAACTAAAACCTTTTGAGCTCTGCCCTTCAGCCAGTTCTTCACCCAGCACACCGTGAACCTGCTCATCCCACAGTTGGACAACTTGTCCAGAAGGACACTGTGAGGGACAGTATCAAATGCCTTACTAAAATCGAGAAAAACTACATCCACTGCCTTCCTTTCATCCACTAGGCAATTGACATTTATCACAGAAAGATATCAAATTAGTTAAACAGGATTTTCTCTTTGTGAACCCACATTGACTGTGCCTGATGATTAGATTGTTCTTTAAATGCCTTTCAATAGCACCCAGTATAATCTCTATAATTTTTCCAGGTACTGAGGCTAGACTAACAACACATCTGTGGTTCCCTGGGTCTTCCCTCATGCCGATTTTGTAAATTGGAATAGCATTGCCAAGCTTCCAGTCAGCAGGGACCTCCCCAGACTCCCAAGACCTTTGGTAGATGATCAAGAGAGGTCCTGCTGTAACATCCTCTAGCTCATTTAGTACTCTGGGATGAATCCCATCAGGCCCCGTGGACTGATGAACATTCAGCTGATACAGCTGGTCCCTCATAATTTCAGTGCCCACAAATGGAAAGTCACTGTTTCCACACTCGGTCCTCAGACTCAGTGGACCAGGCAGCCCAAGGTCTATAAGTATTACTAAAGACTGAGGCTAAAAACACATTGAATGCCTCCACTTTTTCTTCATCTCTATTAGGTGATCACCTTCATCTTCAACAAGTATCAGTCCACTGTTTTCTTTAGACTAGCTAGTATTTTTTATAGGCAGTTAAGCACCATGCAGCCACACAATCACTTCTTGCCCACACCCCCAAATGGGACAGGGGAACAAGAAAGGAAGACTAAAAGCAGGGAAACTTGTGGGTCAAGATAAAAATTGTTTAATAAGCAAAGGAGAAGTGGAAAAAGGGAGAAAGAAAACAAAACAGAGCAAGTGATGCAAATGCAATCTCTCACCACCTTCCCATAGGCAGGACTGATGCCCAGCCAATTCCCAAGCAAAAGATGGCTAATCTCCCTAAAACCCTTCCTCTACTTTTTTTTATTGCTGAGCATGATGTTATATGGCATGGAATATCTCTTTAGTTAGTTCAGGCCATCTGCCTGGTTATGTCCCCTCCCAACCTCTTGTGCACCACCCAATCTATTCACTGGAAGAGCAGAGTGAGAAACAGAGAAGGCCTTGATACTATGTAAACAATGTTCAGCAACGGCTAACACACTGGTGTGTTATTAGCATTGTTTTCATCACAAATCTAAAACACAGCACCATATGAGCTGCTATGAAGACAATTAACTCCAGTCCAGCCAGATCTTGTATAAGTATAAAGCAAACTGATATCAACTTCTCTTGCGAACAGTTATGGCTTCTCCATGGTTTAAAGGAAGCAGCACTCTAGAAGATGAACAAAAGCCACTTGGGGAGAAAAAAAAACAAGTAAAACACTGCCAAAAAATACACTACCACCCCTTATTATTAGAGCCTCATGTGTGCACAAGTCCATCTGTTTTTTTGTAAAGGAAACTAAACTGTTCTGCTGGGGTCAACGCTCTTCAACATATTCATAAAGAATGTGAAAATAAGATGAGTAATGAGGTGACAAATTTTCCAGATGATATGGAGTTTTTCAGGGTCAACTACAAGGGACTACAGAAGGATCTTATGAGAAAGGCAATAAAAAACATGAAACTAAAGATAAATAGGAAATAAATTTGAGTTTTACATACAGTCAAAGCTAATAGAGGCCATTACTGCTAAGGAATGAGTCCTTGGAGTTGTAAATATTTCCATGAATACTTTAGCTCAGTATTAGCAAAAAAAAAATAAATTAAAAGGCATGAAATTTATTATTAGGAAAGAAATAGAGAATAAAACAGGTAACAATTTTATTGCTGCACAACTCCATAGTTTGCCTTCGTTCTTGAATACCGTGTGAAATTTGGATCCCCTTTCATCTTAAAAACTGTACAGTACAACTACAAGGATCCCAGAAAAAGGCAAATATGTCTGTACTAGAAACTGAAAACAGAACTAACTTCTGTATTTTAAAAATATCTGAAGTTTATGTTATGAAATGAAGTCCTTCCTCCTCAACCATAGCAGAAACATAAGCTCAGCAGCGACTGACAAATGCTATGCTTCTATTACTGAAAAACCCTGTCAATATAGGACAAAAGACCTAAGATCATCAAAGGTATGGAATGACTTCCATAATAGGAAACCTAAATAAACTCGGAATCTTAAGTGGTTCACAAACAATGGTTAGAAATCAGTTCTTCAGTTTCTTCCATGGCAAGAAAATAAGAGGCAAAAAATGAAGATAACAGAAGCCAGATTTAAACCTATTCAAGATATTTTTTCCTTATGCAAGGATATACACAACTTAAGTCTGCCCATTGCCTAAGTAGGTATTTGATGTCAAAAACTTGTGTTAAAGTTCAGTGCACCTATAAAAATTGAAGGATTAAGTTGTACACAACAAATAAATTCTTCAGTTTCTAAACAGCACTTAAAATTACTTTGTTAAAGAGCACTGACAAAAATCTAAAAACATAACTATGTAGTTATATTAGTTATAAACACCATTTTCATAAATGCTGTGTTTCCTATTTAACCTCCTCTCAGCTTTTTAAAGTTTTGTTGGTTGGTTGGTTGGTTGGTTTTGGGGATTTTTTTTTTGTTGCGTGGGTTGTAAACCTTATAGTCTCTGCAACAGCAATGGAATTTCAACCTAATACATCCCTCACTTTATTCTATCTTCAGTTTTTGTGCGATATTTGTTATATTTCCTAGAGGAAAAAAAATAAAGCTGAGTGGATTAAAAAAACAACAACCACCCACTTATACCATACCTCTGAGCCTTCTGCATTAAAATGATCCAATGCTTGTTTCCTCAATTCCCCTTTTATTGATCCATCAAGTCTCTAAAGAGATTGAATGATACAGTTAAAAAGGAACTCCTACTATAGTCTATTCAGAGCAACTTGAATTCTCAATTGCCAAACCAATTGGGGGGAAATAAGAATAATGTAACACTTCCAGTTAATCAGTTTAATTTCAAAATACTATTAAGCATATAGTAATTGATAGTCTTTTACTGTACAGAAAAATTAAACTTGCATAAATCTTTCTACAAAAAGGACACTTTTTAAAAGATAAAATGGTAAAAATCAAGGCTTCTTGGCTACTACCAGCAACATTCTTACCTGAAAGGGAAACTGACGATACTTCAAATACTCTGCTAGGATATCTAGCATCCTCACCATCTGAGAGAAAATCAGAACTCTGTTGCCACGTTCTCGTAGACGAATCAGTAGCTTGTCAAGAAGGATTAGTTTTCCACTGCTACGTATTAAATGCTACAAGACAAGAAAGCGTGTATCGCAAAGTAAGTTCACCTCAACACTAACATACACTGCAGATGGTTAGACATTCATTAACTGAACATGAAAGTTTTATAAGCATTTAGTCAGTGCTGATCTTGTAAAAACTCTTTATAAAAGCTTTAAGTGC
>VWZW01002333.1:150448-163753 GCA_013397115.1 Edolisoma coerulescens | reverse complement strand
CCCCGCTCTATGGTCGCGGCCGCTGCCATTGGCGCAGCGCGGCCCACGTGCCGCCGGCGCACCCCGCACCGAGCCGGGGCGCGGGGGCCGCCCCGGGGTCCCGCTCCGCCGCCCGAGGGCCCGCTCCGCCGCCAGCGCCGCCTTGGCGGCGGGGAGCGCTCCGGGGCCACCCAGGAGCAGACAAAAGCCATGAGTCATGTCCCGCTTCCTTTCCCTGCGGCGGAGCGGCCGGGGCTGGGCCGCGCCGCCGCTTGAGGGGATGCGGCCGAGGAAGCGGTCGCTTTCCCCCCTGCTTCGGCTGGTGGTGGGTTCTGCCCTGTGCCCCCGGACCCGGGCTGCTGCGGGCTCTCGAAGTGCAGTAGTCTCCATTCCCGCTGTTCCTGGTCCCAGAAGCTGAGGCTGCGCCATGGGGGAGGGTTTTGGCCTCACCTGTGACACTGCAGGTAGCGTCAGCCGCCTCTGTGCATGATACGTGGGGAAATTCAGCCTCCGCTGACCTGCTCTCTGTGCCTGCAGTGTGGTTTTATTTCGGGTTATTTATAGACCAGGATGATCCAGCAATCCAGCAGCCCTGAAGAGGGTTAAGCACGGGGCGCTGGTGATTCTTGAGCTATAGCTGAAATGGCACATGATAAGTAGCACTTCCCATGATGGCTTTCCCCGAACAGTAGGGAGGGTTTCCTGCCTGGCAGGAGTAATTTCTTCCACTGAAAGACAAGAAGCAAGAGAGGAGATTGCGCTGGGAATGTTGGTAATATGGAGATCAGTTACCTCCTAAGATGAAGCAAGGGCCTTGAATTCACTAAGTTTAGAATTCTAAACGTTCTTAGCTCTGTGCCTGGGAAGTGAAGATTAGTGACATTCAGTCCCGAGGAGTTTGAAAGAGTAAATTCTTTTCTTGTCCTGTTGTGTAATGACAGAGAAAAATCTGCACACTCATATGTGCTGCATTGCTTTATCACATGTTTTCTGTTCAGTAAGGTAAGTGAAGAAGCTGCCCAGCGATTTAGTCTCTGTTTTTCCTACTGTTTCTATTCCGACAATTGTCTTCAGTTAGAAGACAACAGATAGTAGTATGGTTTGTGGGGGGGTTTTTCCCCCAACCCTGACTTGGAAGTGGTGTTTCATGTATTGTTTCATAGGTGGGTTGGATATCCCTCTCCGTGGTAAAGGAACATATAGCAGAGATGAAGCAGGAAAGGAAGCGGTGACCCGGTGTTTAGCTGTGTGTCTGCTAAAGCTCTGTCCCTAACCCTTTGCCTGTTTAGATTTAAGCTGTCAGAAAAAACAGTCTTCCTATTTGTACGTGGATTTTCATAAAGCACGGCCCAAATCGTAGGCAGAGCCATCCGCAACAAAAACGCTCAACCTTTTTCATAAAGGTCCGCGGTATAGTTTTACAGGGATCAGAATGACAGGCGCGGGAAAAGCTCTGGCTAGGTATGAAAGTAACAGTAACTGGGGTATGTAACTGCAGGGTGGCAGAGGCAGCGTGTCCAGCCAGCCTGAGCCCTGCTGCTGCTGCAGCATACAGAAAGTCCAGATCATTCTCAAAGGACAGTTTTCCGAGTAGCTTCTAAGAAACAGTTAAAGATTGCTCCATGTTTGTTCTGTGTAGATCATTCTGGTGTGTCCATAGCTGGTAGTGTGATACACACTCCTGTCTCCTCCTTTGTTGCAAGTTAAGCTGATTTTTTTTTTTTGTTGGCTTCTTTTTTGCCTCTCCCCCAGTTTTGCTGGATAGGGTGAAAAAATTGACATATCTTCTTATGATTTTGAAGGTTATTATGGTCACTACTTTTTCATTGTCTCACTTACCTAGACTGGCATGATGAGGGAGGAGCTTTCCCCTTGAACTGGAATTGGATCATAAGGTTGTTGCTGTTTGTTGCACAGCGTAATGGTAACAATAGTAACTTGGTTTTGGTAGGTTAAGGGCAGTTGTTCTTAGTCAAGTAGCTGGTCTTTTTCCATTTGTCATTAGGCTGCCTCTGAAGATAGTATGGTCTGTTAGAAGAGAGCTTTGTAACCTTGGGCTTTCCATAGCTGTTATCCGAGTGGGAGCCATCCCAGACAAGGCAAAGTGTGCAGTTTTCACCTTTTTGAAGAAAATTGTGATGTTTTACTGGTTACAGTATTTTGGGTGATACTGCCTTTTCCAAAGCAGAGTATTCTCTTTGTATATAGAAGCTTGTTAAGCTGGTACAGATGCATTTAGGATGGTGCTGCTGTGAAAATTTGGGTAATTCATCCAGTCACTACTGGTCAGATGGTCAGAGCAGTCAGCAGCGGCACTGGGACCAGTCCAGAACGTTCAAACTGAATGCAGGTGTGTGGTTAGAATCATAGGATCATCTAGGATGGAAAAGACCTCCAACCTCATCAAGTCCAACCATTCATCCAGCACCGCTGTGTTCACCACTGACCCATTCCCCAGGTGCCACCTCCATACAACTCGAACACTTCCAGGGATGGTGACTGAGGGGTAGCCTGTGCTGCTTCCCAATATCCAATCTAAACTTCCCCTAGAAATGAATGGTTCACTTACCATAACTGGCAGGGATTTGACAATTTGATTGGTGGGTTTCTGTAGAGTATCAGATTTATGTGAAAATGTTTCTCTTTGGAAAAAAAAGTCGCTCAACAATGGTTCAACTTTGTTTTGTATTCAGGAATTCTACAGAAGGAAATCCTCAGGCCTGTGCTGTGCAGAGCTTATAAAATAAACCTCAGAGTGAAACAGCAAGACTGGCAAGTGTTCCCATGGGTGTTTTGAACCCTTATTGGAATGTTGTTACGGTCTTGACAAAGGTATAGAATAGTGGTGGCTTCCTCATCCCTGGAAATGTTTAAGGCCAGGTTGGATGGGACTTGGAGTAACATGGCCTAGTGGAAGGTTTCCCTGCCCATGACAGGGGGTGGAATTGGATGGTGGCTAAGGTCCCTTCCAGCCCAAAACACTCTGTGATTCTGGGATTCTATGTACCACTGAAGAAGTTGCAACAGGGTTTTTAAAGCAGACTGAGAAAGGCATGTTCATCCAGCAGGTAACAAGTCTAACTTGTCCAGGAGCACATTACTGAGAGGCCCAGAGCCTGCAGAACTTCTGCAACATGTGTCTGCGCAAGAATTAAGTAGGTGTTACTGTATTAAAATATGAAAACAGATAAAGAAGAGATAGGGAAATAAAACCCAGCTGCAGGATTAGGCCTCTGTTCCTCTTCCTAATTACCCTGCCTTTGAAAGCAGAATGCTGTTGTGTAGCTTGTTGGGCTTTGCTCATGTTTTTTTATTTTCCTTATTGTTTTTTCTAGTTCTTTGGTCTAGAAGCTGTTCCTGCAGAGTCTGTGGTGTTGATTGTGGCCTGTGAGACTCCATTTGGAGTGGAAGGGAGGGCCCTGCTCAGTAGGGCCTCTTGGGGAAAGGATTGCAGAGGACTCAGTTCACCTGGAGCTGGTCTCTGGCCTTTTGGGTTACTAGCTTATCCTGGATATGGAATTACACCTGAAAGATTTGTGTTTATATTTGTATTTATATTTATCTGTCCCTTAGCTTTAAAAGAAAGCAGATTTTTAGGATATAAACAGTCTATTAAAATCTTGTGATTTGCATTCCCATCTTAAGTGGGTAAGTCCTGAATGCCTAATAACTCTAGTGATCTTTTTCTGCATCTTCCCTCTGTGAACTCATGTTGCCCCTTAGCTCTCATGGTGTGACTTCAGTGGAAGGAAATCAGAAAGTCAGGTTGGAAAAAGATGTTTCAATAAATGAGGAGGAAAAGTTCCAGCCAAAACAAGGGGAAAAACTGAGTTGCTAGAGGATTTATATGTATAAGGTTTTAATTGCAACAAGGAGAAATAGTCCGGCTGTGATTAGTGTTCTGAGTTTGTTTGATGAAAAAGGTATGTTAAAGCTGAAATAGTTAATTTTTCCTTCATTTAGGTGATCTTTGGTGTTTCTACCTACACAAGCTCTGATATTTTCCCAGCAGTCCTGCAGAAGTACAGGGATAATTTCTGGCAGCTGCTATATAATACAGATACTTTTCTTTGATCCTGCTGGTAGACTTCACTTGTCTCTCACGACTGGTTCTGTGTTGGTGAATCTTGCATTTGGTAGATCTTTTAAGCCTCAAAGATACCTACTAATATTTTGCAAATTATTGCTACATATATTAGCGTGTAAGTAACTTAAGTACGTGTGAGTACTGTGGGTGCAGAGGGCTGACCTTGGCCACAGCTGCCTGGCCCGTGGGAGCTGCCTGTGTTGCTGAGGCAGCGAGGGAAGCATGTCACTCTTTTGTGAGGAGCAGGGCTTGGAGCAAGGAGTTATGTCCAGCTAGAGGCACAAAAGAGGCACTTGCATAGCAGCCGGCAGAAAAAACCAGGGAGAAACCTGAGATGGACCACAAAAGGCTCATCTAGAGGAAGTCATAATGAGTTTAACTTCAGTGGAAAAACAGCGCTAGAAGAAGGGAAGGGATTGGTTCAGTAGCTGCAAGACACAAAGAAATGGTGACTCACAGGAAAAGTTTTGCCTTGGAGAGGATTGAATAGCACAGTCATATTTATGCGACCTCCCTTAAATGATGCTGTTTAATTGAATCACAAAATAAAATGGATTTACTTGTTGACGCAAAATGGAAGTAGTACCAGATTCTCTTACACTCCACAGCACAGTGTCTGGAACTGTCGTCCAGCAAGTTTTTCTGTCTTTACTGAATATTTTTCAGTGATGGGAAAGACCCGCTTGGGAGAAGTTTGGGGATGGAACAGATAGATTTATGTAGCATTAATGGAAGAAAAGAGACACACCCATCCCTCCCCCCTGAAAAAAAAAAAAAAAACACCAACAAAACAAACTCAAACATGAAAACAAGGAAACAAAGCAAAACCAAGAAACAGAATTCTATAAGGAACTTGTTAATATATGTATGTCAGTGTGATTCTGGTAAAAGTATATGCACATAGAACTTGTGTGTGTGCCACATCTTTTACCTGCATGAGAAACACCTGTGAAGGAGGGTTTCTGGGAGTGCTCATATCACTTGTGTGCTGTAGCTATGAATTCAGTAACACCCCAGCAAGTAACTGGATTTTAAGGAAGAAAGACTTGGAACTGTGTTGTGTTTGGACTATTACAATTCTGTTTGGAGGAGGCAGAACCCAGCCTTCTCTCCGTGTTACTGAATGGACTGTTGCTTGTTGAGATCTCTGACAAAGCCCATAAAGTGCTGTCTGACCCCAGGTCACAGGCCAGGTACATGTCAGGACTCTGGTTTTAAAGGAAGGTTACTGGTATCATATCTCACAGTAAATACCATGAGGCAGGTATAGCTGACTGTCACAAAGGTAACCTCTGGCATATTTTTCATCAGGGATTGGATAACTGGAATAATCTTCTTACATCATTCAAATGTCAGGCTTGGTTCAGAGTATTGGCACACAGCATGGGCATCACTCCCCTGTCCCTTTTCCCCACCTTGACTGGTATTTCAGAGGTTTTACAGTGAGTTGCTGAAAAATCTGCAAAGGCTTTTTTTCAGAGGAACACTGACTGCCTTGATGGCCAGTGCTCGATTCAGGTGGTACCACCTGCTGTAGCATCACTTGCTAGTTCTCTTCTGCTTTTTTGTACTGTTGTGTTTTTGTCTATCCCTGCATTTCTGGCACTGGGAATTAAACTGGATATTTCGCAAAATAAACTGGATAGTTGCCAAAGATGAATGACAAACAAAGCCTAGGACAGGCTGTGTGGCCGGAACAGGGACCTCAGGCAAGGGACGGGAACATGGGCTGAGTTAGGAAAAAGGAAGAGAGTAAGGGACCCCACTGGCAGGGACAAAGGCAAAGCCAGGGAAAGCCGCAGTGGGGCAGGAGGCCAGGACTGATTAAACTGGACTTGTTACTGCTTGCCCCAGAAGTTGGGGGGCATTTTTGTGTCTCCAGTGGGCACTGGAGATGGTGTGGACTGCCTGACTTCTCTTGCCTTTCTGAAAGAGGAGAGCAGGGTTCTGCTGTTTGTACACCAGGCCCCAGCTGTTTCCATTGCTCAGAAGAAAGTAAGTTTGCTGTTATCTCTGTGCCAGTGATAAAGCTGAATGTAAACCTGTGCTGGAGCAGTTGAAAGGATAGCTGAAAAGAACAAGTCCCAGAGCAGGCAGGGTGAGAGTGGGAATGGGAATATATTATGGTTGACCTGTTAGTGCATATGCCTTTGTTTCCAAAGTGAGTATTTCAGCAGTTGGTGCAGCCTGCTGGGATTTAGGTGTTTGGTCTTACAAGGACCCTTGGAATGTCTGGAGAATAGCAAGTTGTAGGTATATGACTATTGCTTAAAAGTAGAGCTGGTTATGTAGCATTGAGGAAGCTTAAAAGTCAGGTTTTACACCTGCTCTTATAAATAGTTTCATGAAATTAAAATACTGAGTTGGTGGCTCTGTTGCTTGCAGCATGGTTGTGGGTAAAACGAGAGCAAGCAGTGAGTATTTACACAAGAAGTTCTTGCAAATTTGGGAAACGTTAACCCCTCTATTTTATTTGAAAACTCATCTTGCTCAGGACACCATTCTATTAATCCAAAAGACAATAACAAAGTGGGTGGAGGACTGAGCAGCATGAGGTATCAGAACAAAAGAATTGTACCCGAAATGGTTCGTGTCCTGTTCCAGTTCAGCCCAAAGATGAGCAGGGTAGACCTGGGAGTGATTCAGTTATGAAAAGGGGTTTTAAGCGTAAAATAATATTATTTGTAACAATTAGGGGGAATAGTTTTACTCTGAGTTCTCACTATCTCTCTTTCTCTCCTTTCATAGCAGGCTTAGAGTGGCCTTGCAGATTTGGAAGGGAAGACTGTCTGGGTTTTTCACTGTCAGTTTAGATCACCGTGATGTAATTCTGTCTAACACATGAAGAGCCTTTTGCTTGGCCTAGTAGAGATTAGGAATTAGTGCTTGTCTGTGGATATGCTGAGCCCCCGTTGCATGTGCTATGAATAGGACAAAGGAAAGGCAGTGCTTAAATAGTGAGGGTCCAAGCATTGCTTTTCCAAAGTGGCAGTTGGAATCAGATATTTACTTTAATGCTTTTTCAGAGGAATTGTTGCCGAACTGAAGGTGGGTTTTTTCAATTTTAAATAGTTCTGTCCTGCTCCAAACAAAGCACTAGCCTCCCTGCAAGTTTCAGGCTTTTATTCTTTCAAGTGTTTTGTTTGTCACAATAACGCTGACTTTTCTGCGTTGTCATTTCAAGCTGCCTGTTGCAACTGAAACATAGAAAGAAATAAAAATAAAATTTACAGAATTAGAGAGTCTTGTGAAGCCATGTGACTTGGGAAAGTGGAATTTGGAGCAAAACATACCAGAGCGCATAGGAAGTTTATAAAAATGGAGCTCTGGCATTCTCTTGAGTCTTCGTTATCCAATAACCATTAGAAACTGAGGAATCTTTAAAATCTTTCAAGGAGCCTTGAACAACTTTGCTGAGGTTTTTTTATATAATACATCAAATCAAAGTAGCTAAGCGAGATTAAAAAGAACTGTAACCCAAACAAAACGGATAAAACCAAATGTCTGTTTACGTTTTTGCCTTAAGTTGCAATTTTTCTGCTCCTCCCCTGAAAAGTGGCATTGGGGAGGTCTCATTTAGTTTTGCCACTGTTCTTTTTTTTTCTTCATTTTCTATATATATTTATCTAATCAGTGTGAAAAGAAGTGGTTGTTGTCATCTTTATAAACTGCTGTGAGCAAGTACTTAAATTCTGTCCTGCACAACATCAGCCTGAGAGTACCTGGAGGAGGGTCTTAGTGAGTCTGGTGACAGGTTTGAGCTAAGGGACACAGCTGACTTTACATTGTCAAAGTATGTGACAGTTAATGTGGAAAAAGGTAAGTTTAGGGCTTGCAAATCCCTTGCCTTTTCAAGCTAGGTGATGCATAGTGCATGAGAGCTGCTGGCAGCATTTCTTTAAAAAAATTGCCACGTGTTCGTTTTATATTGCAGTGGCCAATGGAGAGAGAACAGGAGACACTGAAAGGTAAACAAAAGAACTTCAACGCAGTAGACAAAGGAGAGCGAAGTGAAAGTTTCCATTTGAAGAACAGAAAGAAAATAGTGCATGCTTTCTTCTGCAGCATCTCCAAAATCCTCATTTCTTGGGTAACTGGGATATTAGCAGGCTTTGGGAAGTGCCTCTCGGCTCGCTAATTGTGGAAGGTTTTTGTTCTTCTGCAGTGTAGAGTGGCAAGCAGTGCTGCAGCACCACTCTGAAAGCACCTGGGAGGGATAAGCACACAGTGTGGTGGTAATGTAAACTAAAAAGCAAGTTCAGATCAGAATAAAGAGCCCACATTGAAATTAGAGGTTCTAACTGCAAGTTAAAAACCTTTTTTCATTGTCAGGATAGTCAGGTATTGGAATAGGTCGCCCAGAAAGTTTGTGCAGCTCTGAAGGTTTTCAAGACGTGAGCAAAGAAAGCCCTGAATGCCCTGGTCTGACCCTGCTTTAAGCAGGCCCCAGAGACTCAGACCTCCATGTGTTGCCAGATATTCTGAATTTCTGTTATTTCTGTGCAATATATTTGAAATCTTTGTTTTCTGAATCACTTTTTTCATTCTTGAGTCAGAACAGTGGTTTGCTTTACTGTGAAACTAGAAGATACTGTATTTTATTTTATCCCTCATATTTATTCCTCATGAAAATGTTTATTGGCTCCCCAAGGCTGGGAACCTGAAGTTTGCTTCTACTCCTTAAAAATTCGAGTCCTTTGAAACTTCTTGAAAGCCAAGTTTATGTTAAATCAGATTTCTCTCACAGTCTAAGTGGAAGGGCAGACTCAGATCGGTCCTTCCTTTTGCTTTGCTTTTGAATTGATTTTATTAAACTGTCCATTGATCTTTTTTTTTTTTTTTTCTCCTCATCTCTGGAAAGGCATTTGTTTTGTCATAGCACCTGACATCCAAGGATCACAGTCCACAGAGAAAAATCAAGATGCTGTATGTGCACAGCCAGGGCAACCAAGAGAACTTTGCTGGCCAATACACCAAAATCTGCAGCAAATCTAAGAGTAGAGCCTGAGTCTCTTTACTGTTTTGTTTTGGTTTTTTGGGGGTTTTTTTTCATTAAATCTCATTTTCTCACAGCGTCCATGTGTAAAACCAGCAGCTTTTCCTCCCTCTGCCATCAGAAGGCCTGATGTTCCTTGTTCACGCTAGAACTCTGTCCACACCAGGAGGTTGCTCCTGTTCTTCCTACCTGTTCTGCATGCCCCTTGTTATAGAGCACCCTGTGATAGGCTAAGAAGGGCAATGTACATATTCTTTGCTGGCTGATGGTTGCATAATTTTATTGTTAGAGTGCCCAGGAAATAAGTCTTTTAAAGACCCATATTGGCCTGAGAGCCCCTGCTGAGGTTTGTCGTTTTCCTTCAATATCTAGTCAGCTCTTCTGTTCCTGCAAGAGAATTGCCCTCAGTAAACAACATAGGTCACCAGGAGTAAGGCAAGTGGTGTTGCACCCACCTGGGACCCAGATATATATAAAATATGTATTTTATACCACCCAGATCCTGTGTGAGACAAACACACATAGTCACTCATCTTTCTTCCACCACCCTCCCTTCTCACAATATCACTAAGTGGTTGGAGCTGGGATTAGTGTCCTAGGCTTGGGTAGACTTTTCTCTTTCTACCTTCAGTTCTCTAATTGGGTATTTACAGTGGGCCTCTGAAGATGGTGGGGCTGCATTAAGTACAGCCAAGGAGCAGAATTTAGCCTACAGAATCATTTCTTCCTCTAATTGTTACAATCTTTCTTCTGGTGTGTGAATGGGGAAGATGTGTCTGATTTGCACATCCCTGGAAGTTTTGTTCCTCATGGCAAATAAGTAAAAACTAGTCTGAGTCACAGAGACATAAGCAATGTGGATTCATGTTCGGTCATTTCTTATGATGAAACTTTTTTTTATTCCCTTAGCAGAACAATCTATATGATTTGACTCTCTTAACTTCAGTTTAATAGAGATTTTCTGTAGAAATGCAAATGTTCTGTTGGAAGATCCCCTGGCGAGCCGCAGCGATAGCTGAAGGGCTGAGACACATATCCTGCTTTGGCTGAGAACCTCAGTACTCTCTGGCATACAAGTGCCCTGCATCCTGAATCCTCTTTTGCTTGCTTTTTCTAGTGTGATGCAAAGCATACCCCCAGCCCTTTTCTCTTAATGCCACTGGCAAGGGATGTGCTGAAATGGATGCTTTCAGGGGTAGCTCTTTTGTGGTGTTCTCTGACTTTGAGTGTGTGGGATAAGCACCCGGAGTACAAAAAAGGGTGCTTATTTGTACAGTTTTAGAAATCTGGAGTTATATTTAACAGGAAATAAAATCACAGCACACACTCTTTGGAACATACTTGGGTTGCTTTCCAAATAAGGCTTTCGGTTTCTGGCAGGAAAAATAGGACTCTCTTATAACAACAGAAAATACGGATAGGCTAGAAGAAATGCTTTGCAAAATCCCAGCTCAGCCGAGGGTAGATGTGCCAGGAAAGACCAACCTTTTTGCTCCAGTCATTTAAGGTGCAGTTTCCTCTCCCTTCCCCAAGAGTCCTGGGGTGAAGTGATTATGGAAAGCTTCTTAACTCCTCAACCTTGCCTTCACATGGGTGAACACATGTTCCAAAAAAACAAGCCTCAAACCGGTTCAGTGTTAATCTCTGTGCATGTTTGATGTTTTTGCTGGTCCCATTTCTGTGTCCTCCCTCAGACTGGTGATATGAGCTGCCAGTCTGATAAGCCATGGAAACTATGCACTGCCCAATCCTTTACCCTTTCTGCCACCCTTTGGTGTTCTCTTTGGGAGGCTTCTTTCTCAGTTATTCTAACAAGTCATGATATTGGGGTCTGTTGTAATGCTGCCAAAATATGGGTTGCTTGAGGGAGGGTGGTAGGTTAGTGTTTGTCAAGGGGTTGGGTACTTCCTTCTGTCTCCATTCCCCTCAGCTACCAAAAATTCCTACACCTGGCTTATGGAGGACCCATTTTACACACATCTCCATGACAAGTGTATTTTTAATTTATTTTTTAGTGTGAGATTGTATTTATGGGCAAGTAAGTAGAAAGTACAGGCCTGAAGCAATCCCTGCAGACCCCTCTGCCCATACTCTGTAGCCTTATTGAAGAAAAGTTATGGGGTGGGACATGGATGGTCTGTGTGCTGGCAGGAGCAGGAGGGTGAAATAACCCTCCTGGCATTCTCTAAATGTGCTTTTGTCCGTGCACAGGACGCTTTTGTACTTACTGGATGTGGGAGGAAAGGTGAGCTCTTCCCCCCCATACACACACCTCTTTCCCTGTGGGAGATCTTCCTCTAAGGAGAGCAGCCTGTGACAGGTTTCCTTCAGCAGAAATCATTATTTGAGGGTGGTACACAGTGAGGTGCTCTAGGCCTTCCAGTAGCTTCTGGGACTGGCAGGCTTCCCTCCCACCACTTGCAGCTGCAAATAAAGGAAGAGCAACAGGCAGAGGAAGATTGCTTCTTAAGCAGACCTGGAGGGGAAGCTGTGATAGAAGGCAGAAATCTATAATGACCTGGCAACCCGTGGCTGCAGCAGCACTACATGGAGAGAGCAGGAGAGGGCCATCCCAGAGGCACGAGGTGGCATGTCCCCACAGAGGGCCCCTGCTGAACCAGATAATGAGGTGGAGTTGAGGGAGAACCATGTTGGTGCCTTGGTAAGATGCTGTAGGCTGGAGGTTGTGATGCTTCTCTGGTTCCCTGGCACAGGGGATCGTGGTACTTAACTCACGTTAGAGTTAATTGGAAGTTAGAGTGTTGAAAGGAGCCTGCCTGCTTTGCGCTGGGGAGATGAACACCAGGGAGCAAAAGCACCAGAAAAACATCCTGCACCTTAAGCAAGGTTCAGAGTCCCAGGCTCTGAGTTCCGAATTACAACACCCTGCACTGCAGCTGCTGCCCAGAGTCGGGAGGTGCTGAGGTTTGCACAGATCCCTGGAGCTCTACTTTTGCATGAGCCATCAATGCCACCAGCCTGCTTGTGTGCCTTAGGGATGCTCGTGGCATCCACAGCCCAGGCAGTTTGTGTCGGAGCAGCCAGAGCCAGCTCCTGGAGCATGTATGACGTGGCAGCAGTGCTTGCTGCCTTTCTGTGGAGAACCCCATGCTTGGAGGGGGATTCCTGCATCCTCACAGAGATAACAGGCTTTCTGAGGAGAGGCTGGGGTTGGGCGAGTGTCCTCCTGGGTGGAGGACAGGGAGACAGATCACGGAGGTTCCTGGGCATGTTGTCAATTCTTGACAACTGTTCTCTGTTTAGCAGACTTCCTGGTTTCACCCACAAGTGTATCTTTCTTTATAGTTGTAAATTGTGTCAAAAAATTCAAGTGCTTTGATGATGTCCTCCCAGCCATAAGATAAAAAGAGGAGAAATGGAGAAATCTCCTCTTGTTTATTAATAAGTAATAATTTTACTAAAGGCTAAATACCATCCGTGTTTCCATAAATACAGTGCACGAAATCTCTAAAATTTACTGCATGTAATCAAAAGCAGTTATCCCGAAGACCTCAAATTTTTGTGGTCAGAGCTCTACAGAGCAGCTTCTTTCCTTTTGTTTGCTAGGGTCTGGGAGTGCTCTCTCAAGGTGGGAATGAGAAAACCAGTCACTAAGTGTAAGTTAGGAATGATGAGAAAGATTAATGCTGTGTAGGAGAATGAGCTAACGCAAAAATCAGTTCAAATTTGATGTATTTTTACAGTGATAGAACAGGGCTTTTTCCTTGGTTCCCTGAGACTGCAGTACTAATAATTAAAAACATCTATATTGCACAAACTAATAAACACCCTCTATGCAGGAAAGGAGGGTATTGTGCTTGCTGGCTTGCCTTTCCCCTCCTTCACTCTTCCCCATTTCCAAATTAGAGACTGGAATAAGAAGAGGGGCTTTTTTTTTTTTTTTTAACTTTTCTGGGAGAGAGGGGGTGTGTTGTGGTTTTGGGGATTTTATGTGATTCTGTTTGTTTTTTTTTCTTTTTTTTTTTTTTCCCCTACTCTTGCTCTTACCTTGCCCCTTCTGCCTGCCTGCAGCCTCACTTCAGGTAGCTGCTGCTCTGTCGGTCTGTGCAGGCGGAGGCGGATCAAGGGGCCACCTGGGGCTGGGGCCTCGCTGTCCCTCTCCACTCGCGGGACCGGGCAGGAGTCCCAGGTGTTCGCTCTCTCCACTGCCAGCCGTGGTTTTCAGGCTGATCAGAGCCCTCACGAGCCACTGCTCGCTCACCCTGCGTGAAACCGGACTTGA
>VWZW01002333.1:105486-149481 GCA_013397115.1 Edolisoma coerulescens | reverse complement strand
GCTCCCCCGCCCCTCGGCCGGGCACCGCGGGGCCAAGCGGAGGGGCGGCCCCGTGCCGCTGCCCCGGGGGTCACGGTGGCGGTGTGGGCCTGGGTAGGCTCCGGGCGCGGACAGCCCCGCGCGGGAGGCTCCCCCGGGCCGATGCCGCTCTCGGAGCGCGGCCGGGGAAGCCCTCTCCCAGCCCCGCTGAGAGGCTCTGGCTGTGCCTGCCCCGCCGGGCCGGCCAGCAGGACGCGGCCGGGTGCACGTCCTCGGTGGCGGGGCCGCCACAGGGCTCCTCCTGTCCGGGGCCAGACGTGGTGGCGGGGCCGGCGCTAGTGGAAGAGTAAACATGGGGGATGGGTCAGGGCTGCCCGCGGCCAGGGCTGCGGTCGCGTTGCGCTCTGTGGTGTACTGAGTCGGGAATCGCGGAGGGAGACTGCGTTCTGCCACCCAGCAGCTGTCTGTCAGCGTGATTCCCCCAAAACTAAGGGGCCTGGGCCTCCAATCTCTGAAGAAACCCGTCGGGTTTCGGAAAGCAAGGATTTTCATCTGTGTCCACTCATCAACCAAGAGATTGCCCTGTCCTGCGTGAACGTTTAGCAGGGGACAGTGCCTACCACAACCAGCCCATTCCTGTTGCTGTGTGCAGTTCTCGCTGCATGGGATTAACAAAGTGATAATGCTTTTATTAAATATACTTTTAAATAACATGTAACTGACATTTTCGTCCACAAGAGCTGATTGTATTGGCAGTGTAACTCATGACTTTGCCTTTGTTTCTCTTCATACAAATGTTTCCCGTGTGATTAGGTCTTGCCCTTGCTGGAGGTTATTTTTAGGATGATTTCATTCTCTTTATTGAAGTATGCTCTAGACTTCTGTAACTTCTTTTGGTGCACAAGGCCAGCACTATAGGCGGTGTATCAACCAGGCAGTTTGAAACCTGTTGACCCAGTCAGCTGCACACTGGCGTGACGTAGCTGTAACCTTAGTTTCAAAACCTAAGTGGGAAGCCAAGGAGGTGTAAGGTCCAAATGTAGTGCTTGAGCTGCTGGTTTTGACATTATGTTTAAAATACCATTCTGATGGTTGCCTCTGATTTTGGCCAGAGATGAATCCCTGAGGCCTACAATATACCAGATGCTTGGGCTTGCTGGAGATGAGGAGTATTTGTTCTTAGCTTCTTGTATGGGTGACGAAGCAGAAATTCATATGGATAAACACTGCCCTTTGATTTCTCATTGAATGTCTGGCTGTTCTCTGAGGTGGAGGCTGCAAGGAAGATCTCTGCAGCTGGTGTGTACACAGTGAAACCAGCAGCTGTGCCTTGAGGTTGTGGCTTTCAAGTAGGCACTATATTGGGTGTCGATCACTAATTTCTTATCCTTACCCTCCTCCTGTAAGGAGCAGAACACATGCAAGATCAGCCAGGTGGTGTTTTCTGCTGAAATGAGAGTTATAAGCACATCTGTGCCATTAGCAAGGCTCCAGCCAGAGCCAGAGCCTGACAGCTGTTTGTGATGTCTAGGATGCTTCTCCCTCCTGCCCCCGTTTTGAGCTTGCCATGAGGTGGTGGCATCCTCGTTAGTGACCCAGCAGGCTGGAGGAGCTGCCCCGGAGCCTGCAGGCCTTGCCAAGATAGTCTGGAACAGGTGCCGTGGCACTAACTTGCTTTCCTTGGATCTACAGCAGCTTGAGCCATGCAGGCATGTGCCACGGACACGTAACCACGTGTTACACCGTGGTGTAACCCTGGACAGCAAGGAGATTTCTCCAAGATCGGGTTACTAGCCACCCTCTCTGTACAGCAGCAAATGCCTTGCAGAGATCTGCATTGCTGCAGCAGCTGTACTTCAGCAGCGTGACTGGCTGGCCTGGTACCTGCTGCCTCATTCCAGGATTAATTGCAACATTAGCTCTATTGCTCTGACAGCACAGTTTGTGCTGCCTTCTGCCTGTAAAAGGCATGTTGAAGTAGGGGAAACAACAGCCTTGGCTGAGGTGCAGATCAGACCTGTATGACTCTGTTGCATCACTGCTCTCGCTGTTCTTCCCTGCTTTCCTTCTGCCACCATCAGCTTCCCTTTCTGCATCATAGCCCTAGCATGCTGTGAGACACCCCATCAGCAACGCTGCGTTTTTGGGAGTGACGCTGGTTTTGGGAGCCTTTTCTAGCACAGTGGAAGGTCAGAGATGGCCACTGTCACTTTCCTGAAAAGCGATCAAGCTTGCTGTACAGAAGATGGTCCAAGCAGCACTGCAGGGTGTGTATGGGAGAGGGGCCTCCTGTCCCATGAGCAGGCAGAGGCACTGGATTTTAGGAGAGTGCAAGCTCTGCAGAAGCACACAGAACAGCTCTGGGGGACTCTGGGTGTGGATGTTGTACAACTGACAGAGTGTGTACTGTACTGGCTTTTACATTTTCACTTGTATTCCTAAACACTTTTTCAGTAAATCTGCAGATCCAGATTCAGGAGATGGAAAGTCCTTCCCAACAGTATATTTTTCTTCCCGGTTCTGTCTTGTGTACATGTTTAAAATAGTCCATGTAAACCAGTGTGAATTTTCTTCTTCCAGCTTTCAGATTTAGGCCTGGAGACAGAATTTAGGGCCTGGTGCATGATCTTATTGCAATAAAAACTGCAGAGCTGGACTGCCCAGCAGCTGAGTGTGGAGAGCCCTGAGTGTTTGCCTTAGTTTGTGAGGATGTCTGTGTTGATTCACCCAAGCTCCACTGAACTACATTCCTAACTTGTGACTGATGGCAGTGTTGTTGGCAGGTTTTCAGGTTGTTAGTCTCTTCTGACTAGAGAAGGTCTTGCTTGCAACCCTGAAATTTCATGTCTTGAACATCTGTTGTTAATTGACTGTATTTTTGCCTGATATTGGACGGCTACTCTTGTAGCCAGTGTGATGAAAGAGTAACTATTCCAGACTTCCTGCTGTGAAGTTTGAGTAGATAGTGGCACTGCCTGCAGAGCTAGTAAAGCATGACAGACGTGATGTTTGGGGAGATGCAACTGGGTATGAGAGTGTTTGGATATGGTGCAACTTTGAAAAGTACAGGCGGTGCTCTGTTGAAAGTTACAGTAACAAGGGTGGCATGGTTTTCTGTTGTCTTGGACCTAATTTATTTATTTTAATGTTTTTTTTCTATAAAGCAAAAGCTGGCAGGCTGACAAACAGGCAGCTTACAGGACGGACTCTCTGGCTACTGACCATTTAGCTGGTAAGTTCTTATTTTGGGAGAGCCAAAGATCTTGCTGTTGCTGAGCTTGCTAGACAGAGTGGCTTTCTGAATGTCTCCCTAAGTCAGGCACCTAAGTAAGTTCCTCAGGAAGAGGCAGCTTCCTGGGTCCTTTCTCTTTTCTCTCCAGGGATACACAGTGGTCTTGGACTGACTATCCAGATGTTCACATACTCATTTAAAAATTGCACACCATTAATAATTAACAGATTATTTAGACCGTACTTTAGATTAATTAGAATATGCTTTAGAAATTTGCGGTGTCCCCCTTTCCAGTGACCTTCTTCGGTTACACATCCTCTGCCTTCTTAGAGAGGAGCTCTGATTTTGGTGACGACTGTGTAGGGAGGAAATATCCACCCTGAGTTCCTGTCTGGTTCAACAAGGAAGTTGGGTAGCCAGTGGGTACTGTGGGTGCTTTTCAAGAGGATGACTGGAAGAGTGCTTAGTAACATATACTTTGTCTTCCTGGAGTGACTTTGTGTGTCCTGTGTTGGTAATAGTGTTGCCACCTCCATCTCTTCCAGTGGCATACCCGGATTGTGTGTGGGTGGGAAGTCGACAATGAGCTCTGTGGCAGTTTTGACCCAGGAGAGCTTTGCTGAACACCGCAGCGGCCTGGCCCAGCAGCAAGTGAAAGGTGAGCAAACACGACTGAGTTCCTGTGATGTGCCTCTAGATCCGGACTGCACAAGGTTCCTTGCTCTTACCCGAGCTCACTCCATGTGTCTGGTTCCCCAAAACTGTGCGTTCTCAAATGAGTGAAGAAAAAAGGCATTGGTGTTCTGCTAGGCTCTAGCTTTCCACCCACAGCAGCACAGTGGTGGTGCTGCACAGTGCAGGGCTGCGAGGAGACAGGCCTGAACACTTCAGAGAGTTCTGGCTAGCAGTGCTGTCAGCCCTGGGGTGGGGCACATGCAAGAGTGGGGCACTGAGCTACACGAGAGCCTCATGGGTCAGTGTGCTGGGCTGTCGTTTCTACTCTTTGCTCAGCCAGGTGCAGGGGGTGGTCACTAACCCTATGAACTGACTCAGTGATGGGTTTTGGCATCCATCCCCAGCTGCAAACTGCCCCATTTGGCATGGCCCAGTGCACAGCTGAGTCGAACACAATGTACAGGCGTACAGGCTTTCTCTAGACTTTGCCCTAACTATAGCCCTTCTCTCTGCCTTTTTCCTGGGCTTATGTTTGTCTTATCCCCTTCTGACCTGCACCCTTGCTCTGGTCCTTTCACTTCTTTCTGCTCAGCCTGTTTTCCCCTAATTGACCCCCTCTTGACAAAGTTGGCAGTAAGGTGCTGTTTGCTGCCACCATTCACTTGCATGTTCACTGCCTGCACCCACTGTGCCAGCTCAGACAAGGCTGGTGGTTTGTGGCATCCACTGCAGTCTGTGCTATGCTGATGTCAGTCGTGCTCCAGACTTGGCAGCCCCATAGGCATAGCTGTAATAGGATTAATAGCAGGGCACAAGCCATTTGCTCTCCCTTGTTAGTGGTGCTTAATTGCAATTGCACTGCCTGTGAACAGGGGCATTTCTGCGGGCAAAGTGACTCATTTACCCTATTTGCTTTTCCCCAGTTACAGCTTTAAACTCTGAAGAAGAGAATGATCCTCCAACCTACAAGGAAGCCTTCCCTCCACTCCCTGAGAAAGCACCATGTTTGGAAGCTGCCCAGGAACCTGCTGGTCCCTGGAGCAAAATTCGACCAATAAAGGCTTCCGTCATCACTCAGGTTGGTGGGAGTGGATGTCTTATCTCCTGTCTTTTCCCCACTCCCAAAAGTAGGTGAAGTGAAGCATTCCCTGGAGTATGAAATCCTTCTTACGTCAGTTGTGTTTTACCCTGGTACTGCAGCTGAGAGCTAGAACTGCTCTGGAGGGGAGGGATGTGTTGGAAAACTGTCCAGAAAGAGCTCTGCATCTCTGTTCCACAAATAGCTGAAGCAGGCCTGAAGGGAGAATTGCAGAATTCCTGTAGTGAGTGCTAATCCCCCTTTAGGAAGACTCCTAGTGTGGGACAGACTGCCTGCTGCAGTGCTCCTGCACTTCCCTGGGCACGGCTGGTTGATGCACTGCACAAACCTGGGAGGTCAGCTTGCCACTAAAGTCCTGTATGGCCCTGAGAGAGGGAGGAGCTGTCAGGCAAAAGCACACCGACAGCTTGCTGTGCCCTTTTGTTTGTCTGTGGCTGAGCAGGTGTTTCATGTGCCGCTGGAGGAGAGGAAATACAAGGACATGAATCAGTTTGGAGAAGGCGAGCAGGCCAAGATCTGCCTTGACATCATGCAGAAGACAGGAGCTCACCTGGAGCTGTCTCTCGCCAAGGACCAGGGCCTTTCCATCATGGTCTCTGGCAAGCTGGAAGCAGTCATGAAGGCTCGGAAGGAAATTGTTGCTCGACTGCAGACTCAGGTGAGGGCAGCTAACTGTTTCTCACTTGATCCTTGCTCTTCCCCAAGACTCCCAAATGCTTGGAGACCCTTGGGTGTGTGTGCTTATAAGCCAAAGAGGTGTTATTAGATGACTAATTCAGCTTTGCCATATATTTTCAAAGCATACAATTGGCAATTTGGAATGGAAATGAGGCTTAAAATAGGGTTCAAAGCTAATTACAGGCCATGGTGTTGCATGAAGGGTGGAGTCTTCAATCTGTGACTTTGTGCTGAGGTGCTGGTGCTGGCAGGGAACAGGCCCCTCACACAGAATTTGTAGTATGTGAGAACAGAATGGTGCTTTATCTGAAGTCCTTCAGAGAAGAACGTGGAGGAATGGGAGAAAGAAAAGTAGAGAAGAGGGAGTTCTGCCAAATGCTGAAAGCTTCAGATCGGGGTTCTGGGTTGTGTAACTTGAGCCCCATTGGTAAGTAATTGCAGACTCCTTGTTTCAATTGCTTCTGCTTTCAGTCCTCTGAATTTTGGTTTCTTTCCTTCAGGTTCTTGAGTTCATTATCAAAATGGTAGCTCTTGTTAAGATATATGACAGCCAGATGTCATGGTGTGTTTTAAAGTGTGATGTCCAAGGTAGTTAATGCAATAGTTAATACCATGTCTGCTCAGTGCTGTTCAGCCAGTGTGTCATACCCTGCCAGAGGGAAGAAAAAGGGACAAACCCTACATAATGTGCATCTGAAAAAATGGGTTAGGTTGTACTACCACAGATCCATACCCCATTGTCCTCAAATATCCCTCCTAATTGGCCCCGGGTCTGAAAGGTGTGTCTGTATTGCAACTTTTCATAGGCTTGGCTGGCATCAGTATGTGGACAGAAAGTTGAAGAGTCACACCAAGTGATCTGTTTTTGATTTGATTTATTTCTTTTTCCATTGTAGCTTGAATTGTGTCTAGTTAGTTGGTAGTTACATATTCACAGGGATCAAGAGCATAGTAGCAATCCTAAGCTATCAGGTCAGTAAAAACTCGTTGAGAAGGGAAGAAGTCAGGAATCCCTGTTACAAACCAGCCCTTTAATGCTAGATTGAGAGAAGCTCTGAGGACCCCTCTTTTTCAAGAGGAGCCGTCTAGAAGCAGTCCCTGAAGCAGCATGTGCTGCATTGAAGACACCTTAGCACTCAGTAGTGGTAAGCATATTTGAGCTCTCTGCCTGCTGGAATAAGTTCCTGGTGTTGAATTTCAGTTTCCTAGGAGTCAGACTATGTCTTCTCTGTAGCCTTGGCAGCAGATATCAGAGTTCAGATAAACTCTACCCCAGAGCCATCATCCCAGTTGCTCCCTGGTGCTGAGAGGCTGTGAGACAGTGGAGCATAGAGACCTCCTCATCTGTGCCTGAAGGCCTTTGCTTATTCACAGTACTGCTCCTGGGCAAACAGAAGGCTTTTGAGGGAATAGTGGTGTTTAGACTCCTGGAATACAGGCACCATAGATCAACTCCTCTGGTGTAGTATCAGTCTTTGGACAGGATGTGCTAGAAGACCCTGTGCTTGCTCCTCAGTTGTGCCACGCAGCATCTGAAAAGCTTTCCCTGTGCAGGCAAGGGCTTTCATAGGTGCTTGGCCTTTGTGTTGCAGGCTTCAGCAACAGTTGCCATCCCCAAGGAGCACCACCGTTTTGTCATTGGAAAGAATGGTGAGAAGCTGCAGGACCTGGAGCTCAAAACTGCAACCAAAATCCAGATCCCCCGCCCAGATGACCCCAGCAACCAGATCAAGATCACTGGCACTAAAGAAGGGATTGAAAAGGCCCGACACGAGATCCTGCTTATCTCTGCTGAGCAGGTACTTCAGTAGTGTGATCTCTCTCATGCCATTTTCTGAGTGGCCATTTTGGTTCTCCATGGTAAAGTAGATGTTTGGAGCCACCATGGCCACAGGCAGTGGTAACACTGTTAGTCTGAAAGGAGATCTATACCCTTCCACTGGCTGTTTGATCACTGCTTCCAGGTTCTGCACCTTCTGGTGCACCCTTTTGTCCATCTCTAAAGTCAGATAAGCACTTTTTGTATTTTGAAGTGAACCATATTAGATGTCAGCTGAGATAAGACCGGAGATTACAGAGGTGAATATCATAAATTGGGAACAGCAGTCTTTGTTGATGGAAAGGGACGGAGCCTGCAAACTGGAAAGGCTGCTTGGGCTAGAGTGTCAAGCAAGACAGCACTGGGAATTCAGCTGTATGTGGCAGAAATGGTAATATCGACAGCAGTTTCCACTGAGCACTGTTCTGGATCCCTCTAGGATAAGCGTGCCGTGGAGCGGCTGGATGTGGAGAAGGTGTACCATCCCTTCATTGCTGGCCCTTACAACAAGCTGGTGAGTGAGCTCATGCAGGAGACGGGGACACGCATCAACATCCCTCCGCCCAGCGTTAACAAGACAGAGATAGTCTTCACAGGGGAAAAGGAGCAGCTAGCCCAGGCTGTGGCTCGTGTTAAGAAGATCTATGAGGAGAAGGTATGGATGGTCCCTAGAGCTTCCCATC
The DNA here is from genome assembly GCA_013397115.1 of Edolisoma coerulescens. NCBI lineage: Eukaryota > Metazoa > Chordata > Aves > Passeriformes > Campephagidae > Edolisoma > Edolisoma coerulescens. Next base: position 141,316 of record VWZW01002333.1, on the reverse strand, counting down.
TTCCCCCCACCTGCTCACAGCCCCTCTTTCCTTCTTGTTCTACTTTTGTGCATCCCTCCGTTGCATACTCCTCGTGTCAGCTCTTGCTCAGCAGCCCTTGCAGTACGTGGACCCGGGTCTTACCATTTCCTTGCTCAGCAGAGTGGGACTTGGGGTGATTCTGCCGGGGAGGTGACAGATCTCCTGCTTTTTTGTGTAATGGAAATTAGCAGACCGCAAAGAGCTCTCTGGGTGCGTGTTTCCACAGGTGCTGCAAAGGAAGGAGGGAAGTGTGAAGGCTACAGTGTGGCCAACTGACGGTATCAAAGTTGTTACATGAGTAGAAGTTGCTGAAGAGTAAATTTCACTTCAGTTTTTTTTCCACTGCCAGCGTCACTGTGAATATCCTTGTTGTGGGTTGTTGGTCTGTTTTTCCTCATGGTTACATCTGTATTTGTACCAGTCTGAATTTCAACACAGATAATCATCTTATAGCATGGTGCTGCATTACAGCACTGCCTGGGGACAGCTGGGCATTGTGCAAGGGCAGGGGTGTGTATGTGGTCTCTTCCATGTAGTGTCCCAGGGAGCTTAAACAGAGTTTTTGTATTTCACTTGTAAATTTTGGAGAATAGGGCTTTCTGTAGGCAGGGTCCCAGAGATGCTAGGGTACTGCAGAAGTCCTGTGCTCACCTTTGCTTTGATCTTTCCTGGGTGCTGAGCTTCACTGCATCTTGTGTCTTTTCCTTTCACTTTTGTCCTTCCCTGCTCCCTTGTGATTGATGCTCCAGTACCTCTGCTCCTACAGAAAAAGAAGACTACTACCATCGCTGTGGAGGTGAAGAAGTCCCAGCACAAGTATGTCATCGGCCCCAAGGGTAATTCCCTGCAGGAGATCTTGGAGAAAACTGGAGTCTCTGTCGAGATCCCACCCACTGACAGTAGCTCGGAGACGGTGATACTGCGAGGCGAGCCTGAAAAGCTTGGGCAAGCATTGACTGAAGTCTATGCAAAGGTACTGACCAGATGGACCAGGCCTCCTGTGAAAGCCCCACAAAGATACATCCCTGGGCACTGACAGGTGGAGGGGGGTGGTCTCTGTCAGGCTGTCAGAGATGCAGCTTAGAACTCAATAACGAGGGTGCAGCATGGGAACTGGAAGTGAATTTTCGTGAAGGCCTCTTCCAGTCTGTCCAATCCAACAGCTTCTCTTGTCTCTCAGGCCAACAGTTTTACCGTCTCCTCGGTCTCAGCCCCCTCTTGGCTTCATCGTTTCATCATTGGAAAGAAAGGACAAAACCTGGCCAAAATAACTCAGCAGATGCCAAAGGTATGGATGAGCTATTAGCTTAGCACCAGTTGAAGTAGACTATGGTTTAATCCAGCTCACTCTTTGTAGAGAGAAAAATGTATTCTAGCATGGATAAAACCAGGGAGGAAATGACACAGATCTTATAATATTCAGGGGAACTACCAAATTCTACTGCCTCGAACACTTCCCATCCTATGTTACTTTCAAGGGTTGAGTCCTTCAAAGGAAGCTTTATGTGTTACTGTTTGGAGAATTGATGTAGTAGGAGACCTGGAAATGCTGACTTCAGTGAGGCTTCTCCCTGGTGAGTTAGATGGTATCTGGAGAAAGGTTAGGTGAGGAACTTCTCCAAAGCCCTTGCAGACTCCAGGACAGCACCATAAACCTTATGCTCTAGACACTGTGATGTGGCCAAAACTGTAAGTTGTCTACTTCTGAAACCATGTGTACCCTTACTGGTAGGGATTGATGGTGTAGGCCTGACTGACAGCATTGACCTGGCTTGTGTCTTGGAAAATTCTTACTGGTTTCCTTGCCTTGTGTCTCAAGGTTCACATCGAATTCACTGAAGGAGAAGACAAAATCACTTTGGAAGGACCTACAGAAGATGTGAATGTGGCTCAGGAACAGATTGAAGTCATGGTCAAGGATCTGGTAAGTTGGTGGTACTAGTTCTGGTATATAAGAAGAAAGTGGGGAAAGGTGGGGCAACAGAGCAGAGATGAAGTGTAGCTCACATCTGTGGGTGTCTTCACAGGCTTAACAGAACTTGCAGAAGGCAAGTTGTCTGGCAGATGAACAAAAACCTTGGTTATGAAGCTTTTCTTACAAAATCACCAGCACATCTTAAGTCTTTTTATGCAGAGAAGGAAAGATTCTCTTTCAGTCGCAGCTGGAGAGGCATTTTAAGTCCCTTTAAATGTTTCACAAGCATGGTGCTCTCAGCTCAAAGCAGAGGAGTGTTCTGCTCTGCTCACTATCAGGAGGAGTGCTTGTAGCTGGCAGCTGGAGCCAGTGTCTGCACTGGCAGTGGGCACAGGCAGCAGCAGAGGCGGCCTGCCCTGCCTAGCCCTGTACAATTCTTTACAGATCAACCGGATGGATTACGCAGAAATCAACGTTGACCACAAATTCCACCGACACCTCATTGGCAAGAACGGAGCTAACAGTAAGTGGGGTGCCTTTCTTATCCTTCCTGTGCTCAGACTCTCTGTGATTAGTTGATCATATCATGGCTCTGCAGCTCAGCCAGGGTGCTGCCTCCATTACTTTGCCTCTGCCCTTCTGGAGTGAAGTTGGCACAAGGAGATAAATGGGCAGTGAGGCCTTGGGATGGCTTTAATGTGTAAAATGCCTTGGAAAGTTGAACAGATTACTTTGCCACGTCCTGGCAGAATTTTTGTACTTTGGGGAGGTGGGAGAGTTGTCTTTTTTCTTTTTTTCAAGTTAGTCTATGTGAATTTCATTCTAGAACTCAGTTGGTGGGGTAGAAATCTGCATGGTGAGTTTCTCCCCCGGAAAGAATTTGGGATTAGAAATGAATAATTATCTTCTAGTCTAAATATGGTGCTGTTTGGGGAAGAAACATGCCTCACTCTGGCAAGTGAACTATTGGCTCTAGATGCCATAGTATTTAATTGTACAGATTCCTGTATAGCACGGATCTGCTCTTGCTGAGCCCCAGGGTGAAGAGGCACTTTCCCCTGATTCAACTCCACCCCTCTGGCCTTTCCTCAGAGGCTGATGTACTTCTTAAACAGCCTCTAGTCAAGGTGTCTTTGCTTCCAAATCTTGGCCTAGCAGAGCGTGTCACCACAGCCCTTGCTTTGCAGTTAACAGGATTAAGGACCTCTACAAGGTGTCTGTGCGCATTCCCCCGGACAATGAGAAGAGCAACCTGATCAGAATTGAAGGAGACCCACAGGGGGTCCAACAGGCCAAGAAAGAGCTGCTGGAACTCGCTTCCCGTATGGTTAGTGGGATGTGATGCCTGGGAGGCCACAGGGTTTGAGCTCTTGTGTTCCCTAGTAACCTTCTGGCAGAGGTGTGTGCCCCTTGCCCACTGAGCACTTGGATCTCATGACAAGTGCAAGTTCCTCTGTTCCCTTGGATCCCCTTCTCTGTCAACCTAGAGTGAGTTGTGTCTGGAGGAAAAACACTGATGACAAGTAAGCTGTCGGGCAGCAAACTGGCAATTACAAGTCTGTGACTCTCCTGCTGAACACTCCGTGTAAACTCTATTCTCCACAGGAAAATGAACGCACCAAGGACCTAATCATTGAGCAGAAATTCCACCGGACCATCATTGGGCAGAAGGGCGAGCGGATCCGGGAAATCCGGGAGAAATTCCCAGAGGTAAGGCTTTCTAGGAGATGAGGAATTCAGAGGGCATATTTCTTACCTTGATAATAGACACACGGTCACTAAAGTCATAAACGTAGTGTCTCTGTAAGGATGAGAAATAGCTAACTGATACATGTCTGCTCGTACATCTCGTGTGTGTGAGAAGATAGTTCTTCTGGCCAGAGACTGCTGGTGTGGTTACCTGCTTCCAAATGGGAAAGGGGATGTGCAGGATCTCCCCAACCTTTGCACATGTCTGACATGACAATTCCTGCATTTGTTTGAGTTGACTCTTAAGTGACCATTTCCTGCAGGTTATCATCAACTTCCCGGACCCTGCACACAAGAGTGACATTGTCCAACTCAGAGGTCCCAAAAACGAGGTGGAGAAGTGCACCAAGTACATGCAAAAGATGGTGGCAGACCTGGTAAGGGAGGCTTCTATGTGCTGTTCTCTCTTCCATGCCTGGATAACCCTGGCTTGGCTAGGGCTGACACACCTCAGGATGAAGGAACTGTGGACATTGTTCTATCTGTGTGGGGGCAGTCAGGTAGTACCTGTTATTTAAGGGCCATAGGAGAAGGCACATGTCTTTGCTTATTCTTGGAAGTGTCCCATGTAGAGAATTCCTTGGGTCTAAGCCTGTTGTCAGAAGCTTGTTTATCAAGTTCCTGGGATGGGGCCTCACTTGCCCAGCTGGTATAATCTTCAATTCTCCCTTCTTTTCTCTCTTAGGTTGAAAACAGCTTTTCTATTTCTGTCCCCATCTTCAAACAATTCCACAAGAACATCATAGGGAAAGGAGGTGCTAACATCAAGAAGGTGAGATATCTTTCCTGTCTTCACTGCTCATTATGGTGACTGCCTGCAGCAAAATCTCATTCACTGGTCTCCCCTGCTCATTGGTAATGTAAAATAAAACCTCCAAGGCCTTTTCTTCTGACGTGGGACACCTGTCAAATGATTATGCTGGGATTTTTTTTTTTTGGCAGATCCGTGAAGAAAGCAACACCAAAATAGATCTTCCAGCTGAGAACAGCAACTCAGAGACAATTGTTATCACGGGCAAAAGAGCAAACTGTGAGGCTGCTCGCCACAGAATTTTGGCTATCCAAAAGGAACTGGTAAGTGAAACGACTGGCCAGATTAAGGACTTGAAAACATAAATATAGGAGTTACAGGAGATAGAAATATAGATGTGGTTGTAGTGGGGCATGGCAGGGGGGAGACAAATACGGATGTCAGTCTGTTCTTGACTCTTCAACCAAAGTTTGTGGCTGCTCATGTGTTAGGAGTGGCCAGTCTCAATTCCCTCTGGTCAGGCATTTCTCACACTCAGCTCTGCAAAGCTCCTGCCAATGTGGGAGTTAGAGGGCAAGCAGAGTCTGTGCAAACACATTGCTACAGCTCGACTAACACCCCGTACTGTCCTCACTTAGGCCAACATCACAGAGGTGGAGGTCTCTATTCCTTCCAAACTCCACAATTCCCTCATTGGCGCCAAAGGCCGCTTCATCCGCTCCATCATGGAGGAGTGTGGTGGAGTCCACATCCACTTCCCCACAGAGGGCTCTGGCAGTGACACTGTGACCATCAGGGGCCCAGCCCAGGATGTGGAGAAAGCCAAGAAACAGCTGCTACATCTGGCAGAGGAGAAGGTGAGCCTTGTCCTACAGGGGAAGGAGCAGGTTGGTTTGGCCAGCTGTTCCTTTTGGGGGTTGAAGTGATTCCCTCTGTCTACCTGGAAGCCTTTGGCATCAGTCAAACAAATCCTCTTTTGAGGGATTTGAGTACAGTTTGGATGATTAAAAGAAAGCTATACTTCCATCCTTGTGACAATGAGTTCTTCTCTCATGGGTAGAAGAACTGTCTGTAATGCATCTCTGCCCAGGCTGATGACATACTGAGAGTTAAGGCCCCACGCTTCTGTGGTTTGAATGCTCTTGGGTATCCACACTTCTCTGAAGTAGTTTACTCTGCAGATCTCCTTTTTTCTTAATCTCTGAGTTTCAGCTCCAGTCTTCCATTTCACTGCACATATTCAGATTTGAGAGCTTTTGGTTACAAGACCTTGCTCTGAGTTGTGGCTGACTGACTGGTCATTTTAATAGCAAGCTTTCTAGGGTCAGCATGTGAACATGTTGTCCCTGGGAATTGGTTGGTTGCCTCTGGGGCCTGGCTTGCAGCAGTCAGTTAGCAAATGCTTGTGTTGCCTTTTGTGCTGTTCAGACCCTTCTCCTAGAGAAGTCTCTGCTCATAGTCTCATTGGTCATGCTGAGGGTATAGTTTGTTTTTTGGCCCTGAGAACATCTTTGGGCTAGTGTTTTTAACTTAAGACATTGTATACCTTTTTTATTTTCAATGGCACACTGCACCTACCTTGCTTTTGCAGCACTCTGCTTGTGGGTGCAGGTAACACATCTACATGCTGACTGTTGGTGCTGATGGATGTTTTCTATATATTGACATGTTCCATGGGTCTCTGGCTCCTTTCAGCAAACAAAGAGTTATACTGTGGACCTCCGTGCAAAGCCAGAGTACCACAAATTCCTTATTGGTAAGGGTGGTGGCAACATCCGTAAGGTGCGAGACAACACGGGGGCCCGCATCATCTTCCCCACCTCTGAGGATAAAGATCAGGAACTGATCACTATCATGGGAACAGAGGAGGCTGTCAAAGAGGCACAGAAGGAGCTGGAGGCGCTCATCAAGAACTTGGTATGAACTTTTTCTACTTTCTTGCCTCTCCCTGTGGCAAGGTATAACGAGTCAGTGTGAAGGACCTGCTTGTCCTAAAACCATTTGCTGCCCTTCATGGGAGCTCGGGAAGATCCTTCCTTACCTTGGAGTGAGGTTGTAAGCTGATTGCTGTTGAGTGCAGCCTGTCACCAGGACAGGTGGGGTTGACTAGCTGTTGTGTGTTGGCAGGATAACGTGGTTGAAGACTCCATGGTGGTTGACCCCAAGCACCACCGCCACTTTGTCATCCGTAGAGGACAAGTTCTGCGTGAGATTGCAGATGAGTATGGTGGTGTGATGGTCAGCTTCCCGCGCTCCGGCACCCAGAGCGATAAAGTCACCCTCAAGGGAGCCAAGGATTGTGTGGAGGCAGCCAAGAAACGCATCCAGGAGATCATCGAGGACCTGGTATGTTGTAAAAAAACTGTTTCTCCTGTACTCTGTTCCTTCAGCAGCGTCCTACTTGAACCTGCTGTATGACCAAGCTTTATGTGAACATAACTACTTTACGGTAGTTCTTGGATTTGAGCCTGTTTGAACATACAGGGTCTGCAGACTTTAGATCCTGGCCTGGGGGTAGCAGCTGGCTCCAAAATGGCAATGCTGTATGAATGAGTTTTCTCCTCTGGCCATCTTCTTGGTTTTTAGGGGTGGAAGTAGGAGACCACTCCTTGATGTACATGTAGACATTAAAAGATCGGAGCCTTCTTGTGCCCCTCCATGTCTGGCTTTGGGCAGGGGTTGCTTTCAGGGGTTTCCTGCACTGTTACTCTTGGCTTCTGGAAGCAGTCAACTGTCAAACCTGTTCTCTTCCCTTCTTTCTTTATTTTTTTTCATTTCTTCTAATGCTTCCTCCTCTCCAGGGTAATAAATAGTTTGAGCTTTGCTCTTGGGAGCCTTTAACGTCCTGAGTTGAAGGCAGCCTTCTTTAAATCCTCTGCTTTTCTCTGAGAGAGGAACGATCCTAGGAAATTTTCAGTTCACCCTGTCATCCACTGTTATCTTTTCTCTGTGTCCTCCTCTCTGTGTCCGTTTTGGATTTCACCATGCACAAACATCCTGTTTTCTGGTGTGAAAGAGGCTGCATTGCAATAGAGCAACTCTGCTTTCCCACAGGAAGCTCAAGTGACAATCGAATGCACCATCCCACAGAAGTTCCACCGCTCCATTATGGGCCCCAAAGGATCCCGGATCCAGCAGATCACCCGGGACTATGGTGTCCAGATCAAATTCCCTGACAGGGAGGAAAACCCAGGTATACCTGTGGGTGCATGTTCACATGGTAGTTGGGATGATCAAGTGAGTGTAGTGTAGCCTACGCTCTGCACCAGTGGACGTGTTCTACTTAAAATTTCTGGAGAGAGCTGATCCCTGGTGTTCCTGCAGTGTCCTTGAATCTGGGCTTAGCATCAACCTTGTCCTTTTGGGAAGGGAACAGTTTTAGGAGGTCAAACCGCAGACCTGGGTGTTGTGAACATGTTGTCACTGCAGAGTACAGGGAGAATGAGCCCCGACAAAAAAGGCTCTGTGGGCTTCCTGAGGTCTCTCTGAGCTCTCATTGATGGCTGAGCCTGAGGATCTGGAGGAGGGAGATGATGAGCAAGGAGGGGGCTCTGTGCATTGAACACAAGACTTTCCATGTTTTCAGCCCCTGTTGCAGAGCCAGCTGTGCAGGAGAACGGTGAGGAAGGTGGGGAAGGCAAGGAAGGAAAGGACACGGATCCCAGCTCTCCGAAGAAGTGCGATATCATCATCATCTCTGGCCGCAGGGAGAAGTGTGAGGCAGCAAAGGAGGCACTGCAGGTGTGTGGCTTTCTCAGCCCCTTACCCTGTTAAGGTGTAGTGATGCTTGGACGTGATTTTTGGTGGTGGTAGTAAAAGCTGCTCAGCCCAGGTGCAGTGCAGGTGGTCAGTGATGCTGGGCTGTAGAGGGGGTCTGCACTGCTCAAGGAAAGCCCCTCTGCTCTGTGACTTAGCCTGGCAGCTTGAATCCCAGGGCCTGACCTTGTGATTGCTAGAGCTTGTAAGCAGCCCCAAGTTACTTGCCATAAAAGCATGACATGTTTGTTTTATGGAGCATAGCTGGGAAGAGGAGGAGTCTGATGGAGGCTGAGTCAATCCAGGTTCAGTAGACCTTACCGTGCTTCTGTAGTGATGTTTTCCAAGTCTCCAAAGGGTATGAAAACAACCTGTCCCCCAGGTGAGGTTTCAGATGGCCTGTTTGGAAAACATGCTTTAACATGCAGCAGGTCATTTTGGTGTTCCCAGCTGTCCTCTCTTCCTGTCACCTTTGTATCCTGACTGCAAGGGAATGTATCTCTGTTCAGCAATGTGATCTTTTGGGCAAGTGTGTGGCAAGCTAGAAGACAGGAGAAGTCTTTCCACTGGTAAACCATGCTCCATCCCCTGCAGGCTCTGGTTCCTGTCACCATTGAGGTGGAAGTTCCCTTTGATCTTCACCGTTACATCATAGGCCAGAAAGGAAGTGGGATCCGCAAAATGATGGATGAGTTTGAAGTAAGTTATTGCCCTTCCTTCCATCTCCTCTGTCCTGGAGAATCTGTAAGTGACCGTGTTTGGGGTTTGGACAGTTACAACATACTCAGGTCTGCCATGGAATCCAAGGCTCCATAACAGGAAAATGATCCCTGTGTGTTTTGGACCCTGGGTCCAGGGCTTGGCACGTTCCGTGCTGAAGCTGTAGGATTGGTGTTGATGTTGTGAGTGTTGCATGACTTGTCTGGTATCTGCAGGGATTCCTCATTAGTGTGAGAGTTGTTTTCCTGCTGGGCCCTGGGAAACAGCTCTGCTCTGCCTACCCATTCGGGAGAATTCTCCAGAGCCTCTGGGGCTGATGCAGGCTGGCTGCAGTCAGTGTTGTTGAACATATAGTTGTTTCCTGGCCTCTCTAGGCCAGCACAGGGGCTGGAGAAACAGAGTTCTATTCAAAAACCATCTAGAAATGGTCCCAGGCCACTGACTCCAGGTGGCCCAGCTTGATGACCTGCAGAGGTCCTTTACAACCTCCACCATTCTGTGGTTTTTAGGCTGCCTGCATGGGAGCTGGTCTTGGGGTCAGGGGAGACCAGCGAGATGCCAGCCTGCAGTCAGAGGCATCACAAGTGGTACAGAATGAGCAGTGATACAAAATGATAATTGCTACTTGTTACTCAGGTGAACATCCAGGTGCCTGCTCCTGAGCTGCAGTCAGATATCATCACCATCACTGGGCTGGCTACCAACCTGGACCGTGCCAAGGTCGGGCTCCTGGAAAGAGTGAAGGAGCTGCAAGCTGAACAAGAAGATCGGGTAAGGCCTGTGCCTGTCCTTCTTCCTTCCAGCCAAACGTGGCTTCAGCCTCTGAGTGCAGACTCCTGGAACACCTCATCTTTTAGGAGCACCCTTAGCTGCTCTGTGGGTGTGGAATGCTCATAAATGGGTTACTCAAAGGTAGCTCATTTACCATGAACTGACAGGAGAGTTTGGGAATGTAACTTTGGACTGTCCAGGTCTCTATCACACCTTCACGTACCCTCGAGACACTGGTGGGTAGGAACCTCACTGTGCTGCAAGTCTCTCTCTACCTCTCCTCACTGAATCCTTATCACAGCTCTGAATGATAGCTGAGGGGTGAGTTGGGGGGTTGTTTGCTGTTTGTAGTTTCCGTCTGAACTTGGTGAAAGCACAAGGCTCCAGCAGATAGATGGCTTTGGGTGCTCAAGCATGGCCCTGCAAAATCTGTTCCGTGCATCTCAGAAGCCAGAAGGAAATGCTGTGACTTAAGTGGACATCACTGGAGCAGCCATGGTGTGTTCCCTATTCTCACTCTGCTTCTCCTGTTCCAGGCCTTGCGAAGCTTCAAGCTGACAGTCACTGTAGATCCCAAGTATCACCCTAAAATCATTGGGCGGAAGGGAGCAGTGATCACCCAGATACGCACAGAGCATGAGGTCAACATCCAGTTCCCTGACAAGGATGATGAAAGCCAGGTGAGAGATCGGACAGAGTGCAAGGATAGCGAGTGGTTGTCTCTGAGCATCTTCTTTGGAGCTCTGAACTCTCTCCACTGCCTTTGGATAAGGTGGATGGTAAAGGGGGTTAGCAGGGAGAAAGCTTACTCAGCTGCTTGTGAGCTTGGTCTCTCACACGTCTCTGTGCCCCAGGCCCAAGACCAGATCACCATCACTGGCTATGAGAAGAACGCCGAGGCTGCCCGGGATGCCATCATGAAGATCGTTGGCGAGCTGGAGCAGATGGTTTCCGAGGATGTGACTCTGGACCATCGTGTGCACGCACGCATCATTGGTGCACGTGGTAAAGCCATCCGCAAAATCATGGATGAGTTCAAGGTGAGCAGTGGGGCAATGCCACACAGGTCAGGCTGGGCCTGGGCAGCCACCTTCTCCTTCTCCTGTGTAAAGAGCTTGGTGCTGAATGAGGCTCATACCTTGTGGTTCTTGTGTCTTGTGCCTGTTGAGCACCTTCAGCTAGAGCAAAAAGCCAGTGCTGCCCTGCACACCTTCAACTCCACTAGCATATGAGCAGCATCCCTGGCCCAGGGCACCCTGGTATGCCCAGGGCAGCTGGGCTGTGTGAACACCATAGCCAGACAGCAGCTGAAGCATCCCCACACCATGTCAGCTCTGAGTCACGTTCCTCTGGGAGCCAGGCCAGGAGCTTTTCCTGTTTTGCTGGAACCCAGACAGAAAAGGAACCTGGGAATGCTTCCTTGGTGCTCTGGATTAGCCCTGCAAGCAGCACTGAGCTCTGTCCCTCCCTGTAGCCCTTTTCTTGGGTTTCTTGCAGTCAGGGTCCCAAGGATCGTGAGAGAGAGGAGGAGGTGTGTATGTCAGCTACTCTGACTACTGGAAGTGGGCAGCCAGGCCTCTTGCTGGGAGGCTCTGTGAGGAGGCTGTCCCCAGACCCCCAGCTACTTGAGCTTAGCTCAGGGAATTCCTCTGGGTTTCCCCAGGCCACTGTGGATCCCCTTGACTTTGGGAATCACAGCATATTCCCAGGGCTGTGGAGGTGGCAAAGTCAGCTGGCTCTGGGAAGGTCAGGGACCTCTGCCCTGGTAGCATATGGCATCAGCAGCAGGCTTTACTGCAGGGGCAGCAGTGAATGTGAATACAGAGGGATGGGATTTTGGAGACCTGCATCTTGGCTGGGCTCAGTTATTGAAACAAACTGTTTGGTTCCCAAATGAGCAGCCTTTGGGTTTGGTCCTGTCTTGTTTAGATTACTGGCACCCATCTGGAAGGCAGGGTGTGAGAGAGCACAGTGCTTGTGCATGGGGTGCACTAGGCCAGCTCTGTAAAGCGATTGTCAGCCAGGATTATTCTGTGGCAAACACAGAAAGCTCATTGTGCTTCATGGTGGTGGCTCAGTGGTGAAAATGCTTGCAGCACTGTGAGGACACTGTCTGGAAATGCAGCCTGTCTCCTACCTCTGCTGCAGGAGCTGCCTAGAAATCAGCGAGCCTCTGGACGTGGGAGCAGCAGGGGCTGCAGGAAATTGGGTCCTCACTACAGACTGCTCTGCTTTCCTTCACAGGAAACTGGGCAAGCTTTGGGGCCAGGTATACACCTGCTCTCCCCTCAGTGTCCGAGCTGTGGAGGTCCAAAACAGACTTGTGGCTGTGAACAGACAGTAATTAGGGCATCAGTGAGAGTGATCTGTGATTCTAATGACAAGGGTCGTGGGGAGTCTCTGCCATTTCAGACGTGCAGGTATAAATCTTGTGCTGTTCCTTGTGTTACAGGTGGATATTCGCTTTCCCCAGAGTGGAGCTCCTGACCCCAACTGCGTGACTGTGACAGGACTCCCTGAGAACGTGGAAGAAGCTATCGATCACATCCTGAACTTGGAGGAGGAATATGTAAGTGTTCAGCAAATCTGAGCCAGGGCTTAGCAAGAATTTCCCCTGCCACAGAGCTGGATGTCTGAACTGTGTCCACGTGGTATTTTCTTCCACTGCATCAGAGAAATTGAGCCCTGTGCAAGTGGCTGTCAGCCTCCACTGCGGCTGTCCCTCAAACCAGCTGGACTGTCCCTTCTGTCCAGGAGAGGACAGTGACTGAGAATTCTGGGACACCCCAGGATGTGCGTGTTCTTGCCGTGTAGCAGCTTGCACCAGTTAAAAGTTGTGGCCCTCAGACTAGTGCAGACACACCATTTTTGGTCGTTGTAGAACAGGCTGGTGAGCCTGAACAGGTTGCAGTGTGGTGAGATGGAGGGGTGGGCATTTTATACCAGTTTGAGGAGCTATCCAGATCCCCCCTCACTGGTTGTGTTACTGCAGCTTGCAGATGTGGTGGACAACGAGGCAATGCAGGTGTACATGAAGCCCTCCTCACATGAAGAGTCCAAGGCCCCATCCAAGGGCTTTGTGGTGAGAGATGCCCCCTGGGCCACCGTCAACAACGAGAAGGTGAGTGCTGCTTGTGCTGCAGGCTGGGGGCACGGGGCGTGGGGACGCTTCTGTCTGTGCTGGGGACACAGAGTGCTCTCCTTGGTGACAGAGAAAGCAGCTTTTTGCTGCTCTTTGTGGCCTGAGCACAGGCCTGGGCTCTCCTGTTCAGCTTTCAAAGCACTTTCCCAACGTCTTGTCCACTCTGGCTACACCACTGTGGAGCTGTTGGGGAGTGGGGGATCCTTACCAGGCAGTGTCCTGCCAGGCTGTGTTATTTTAAGGGGTAGGGATAGGGCCTGGGACTTGAGACTCTTGCTGCAGCACAGAACTGGCTCAGTGTTTGCAGCTCTGAGTTGGGACATGTGGCAGCTCATCCTCAGCTGCCCCAGTGCTGCTGCAGGGCTGGCCTGACCCTGCTCCAGTGGCCCAGTTACTGAGCTGGGACCCTTGGAGCCCTTTGCACCTTATCTGTACCCTCCTCAGTGTCACTTCTAGATGGCTCAGCCCTCCACCCTGGCCAGTCCTGGGGCCACAGTGATCCTTTTTGTCCCTTCCCCATTGCCTTTCCTCCTGGGATATCAATGATGCTGCTTAGCTCAGGGCCTCACCATGTAAGTTCACAGCAGGGCAGGAGCTTAACTTGTTCCCTTTTTGTTTGCTCTAGGCCCCTGATATGAGCAGTTCTGAAGACTTCCCCAGCTTTGGGGCTCAAGTGGCCCCCAAGACTCTTCCCTGGGGACCCAAACGATAATGACCTGGAAGCAGAAACTCCTCCAGCCCGCTGACCTGACACTAACCTGCCACAAATACTTCCTGTCTGAAATCTGACCCAGCGGCTGGAGCACAAATCAATTGTCCCAAGAGGTCTCCTAATGGTGTCTGGAGTGCTAGACCCCATCCTGCTCCCCTCAGCTATCACCGTGTCTAGGACCCACCCTCATCTCTTGATGGATATTCTTTCCTCCTTTGGAACAAGACTTCCACTCAGATTCAAACACTAAATGTGTGTGTTTTTGTTAGAAACTTCATAATTGACTCCAAGTGGCTAAGATTTGCAGCTTCCCAAGCGCTAGCAGAGCAATCTGCTCTCTTGAGCATGTCTGACTAGGCATTCTCGCCTTCATTAGGAGACCTCCTTTACTGTGGCTAGGAATCTACTTCCTGTCTCATGACCTCAGGAAATAAATTTCCTTGACTTTCTAAAGCCAAAACGTTTGCCCTCTTTCCTTTGTGTTTATCCCAGGCCTTACCTTACCTTACCTTTGTAGAGTGCAATCAACTTTTTTTCCTTTTAACTGCCAAAAAATTCATTTAATGCTGATAGCTGACTGTGGGGAGAGCTTCAAATAATCTATAAGGTCAGAAACCTGCTTTTAAAAGAAACAAAACCTTCAATAGGCTGTAGAGACAACAGAGATGGAAGGGGCCAGAACAACGTATGGCTACCCTGGTCAGGAAAACACCTGCGAGCGCAGCAAGCGCGCGTCCCTGCGCCGCACCAGGCGCGGCCCCGGCCTGCTCACTTGACCAGTCTTCCAGTGCTTGATGACAGACCCCGCTCCCAGTCCCCCGCAGTCCCTCGTTCCCCCTTCCCAGCAGTGTGAGCAGGCAGGAGAGCCAGCACGTGGCAGTGTGACCGGATGGGGCAGGTCGGGCTCGGCCGCGCTCGCTGCAGGGCCGCGGCTCGGGAGCAGCCGGCGCGACGCGCGGCCCGCAGAAGCTGTCGCCTGCTGTCGGTGCTGCAGCAGCTCGGCGTGAGCGGCGGTCACACCGTTCCTGTTGCCTTCTTTCTACCTCAAACATCAGCATGAGGGGGGCCTCTTGATGGTCGTGGGTTAGCAGCCGCTCCAGCTGTCACCTGGGCAGCCGTAGCAGAAGCGCGGAGGAGAAGCAAGAGGAGCCTTGCGTGCGCACGGCCGTGAGAGCTGCTCCAGAGGGAAGCAGAGCACGGTGATGCTGAGGCAGGCTGGGAATCCGTAGGACTGCACGCTGAGCTANTGTGCCGTAGCCCTGGGCTGCAGGGGTTGTGTGAGCCAGGCTTCTGCTCCAACAGCATTGGGGTGACATGTGCTGAGCCCTCCTGAGGCCTCCATCATGTGGTAGAGGGTGATCCGTGGTCTGTACTCGGGGCCGCTTGTACCTGGGCCCTGCCACAGCTTGCTCAAAGGGGATTGTGTCCGAGCTCCTCCAGCCAGTAAGAGGAAAACCACATCTTTGTGGAGGGAGGTTTGTAGTGTGGGGTTTTTGTGCGTGCCCCCGCTTCCCTGCATGAGTCCTACAGAGCTTGTAGTCTGAGCCATTCCTCTGTCCCAGCTGCTTCATCTCTTGGACAAGCAGCAGGCCCTAGCCTCTCTTCTCTAGTGCCACTGACAGAGCACAACTGTGGCAGGCTGAGCTCAGCCGCCTTGCCTTTCCCTCCGTGGGGCAGGCCCAACATGCCGATGCTTTTCCTTCCTGCGCCAGCTCTTCTTGGCAGAGACTGCTATGCAGAAGTCAAACCAAAACCTCACAGTGCTCTCCCTTAGTCTGAGAACCGAGTGAAACAGACCATGGCCCGTTGTGGGGTGCTTGGTTGCCCCTGAAGGACAGGGTGGCCTTGCCTCCAGCACGGGAACGGGGGAACTAGGGTGGTACCCTCCCGTCTGCGTCTGTCAGAGAATGGTTAATACCCTGTAGCTTAGGTCTGTCCTGCATCACCAAGCCTGTCACCCCCTCCTCCTCTTTATGCCCCCGTGCCCTCACCAGTTGCACAGCAAGGCTTGAGTTACATCCAGGGCACCCACTGCCTTGGGCTCATGCCCCACAGCCCAACCTTCCACTCTAAAGAAGGTCATGAAGTGATTGTACCTAGTACTGTCCCCCCACCACCCTCCTTCCGCAGCAGACTGTGGCATGTGTCCATTTCTTCTCTTTGACGTCTTCCATATTGTACGTTTCCATAGCAATGATCCCTTGGCCTTAACTTTGGAATTTGGAGACTATATGCAAACATGTAAAAAGGCTCATGAGTATGGATGACACTGGAATTTTATAAATTCTAAAATAAAACCTGAAACAGCT
Organism: Edolisoma coerulescens; assembly: GCA_013397115.1. NCBI lineage: Eukaryota > Metazoa > Chordata > Aves > Passeriformes > Campephagidae > Edolisoma > Edolisoma coerulescens. Next base: position 125,470 of record VWZW01002333.1, on the reverse strand, counting down.
TGGAGTGTGGTGGATATTATTTCTGCTGGTGGGGTGAGATCCAAGACAGCCCGTGCTGGGCTGGGTGTAGCCAGGGCTGAGGACTTTCAAGTTTGCACACCCGAGCCTTTGCTGTGGCCATGGCCTTGAGGGGGTGGGACTCGCATGGCAAGCAGTGGATCAAAGGAAGGGGGTGAGAGCAGCAGCAGGGGCTGCACCCTCCTTGTAGGGAAACACAAACCTGCTTGCCTCCAGGCAGCTGGTGCCAGGGCTGCTGCTGGTGTAAGGAAAAGGGGGAGGCACCAGCCATGGTCCCTCTTGCTTGGCTACTCCGCAGCCTGAGCCTCTCATCTGCCCTCTCACCACTCTCATTCCCTCCCTGCCAGGTCGTGTAGGCAGTAATATGAAGGAGCTGGGACGGACAGAGCCAGCTGTGTCCCTTCCCACCTTCAGCAGCAGCCATCCCCAAATGCCCAGGTGCCAGGGGGCCATGGAGGGCACGGCACAGCTGCTGGCCCAGCAGGAACTGCTCAGCAGCTCCTCTGTCCCAGTACTGTGCCCTGGGCCGTAGCCATGCCGTGATGGCCAGCTGCTGGAGAGCTGCTCAGTGTCCCAGTCCCTGCCTGCAGCTGGATCCGTGACCCTGGCCTTGCTTCTTATCTCCCATCTCTTCAATGGGACACCAACCACAGAAACAGGGAGCTGACACTTGTCCTAGCAGGAGCAGCCACTGCCTCTTCCAGGGCTGCCTTCCTGCTTGCCAGTGCCTCAGGGTGAGCATAAAGCAAAAAGGGCTTTAGAGGAGGAGGGAGATGACCTGCTGCAGCCCACCTTGTTCTCAGCCAGAGCCTCTTGGGCCAGGTACTGTTCATGCTTCATCTTCACCTCCACAGCCTCAGGAATGTCAGGTGCCAGCCATGCAGTCACACATCCAGTAACGAAACCCAGATGCTGGAAGAGGACGGGAGGTGTGGTTTGGCTGCGGTGGGGAGTCCTTACCCCTGCCCCAGCTCCACACCCTGGGCCACCCACCTGGGCTCAGCAGCTGGTGCCTCAAAGGTGGTGATGAAGTCTGAGGTGGCGATGAAACCTGGCCAGCAGCTGCCAGTGAGTCAAGGTCAGGCTGCCGTCCTGGTCCCTGAATGCTCTCTATCTGTGGGAGCAAATTGCAGCAGGTACTGACCAACCTTCCTGGCACTTATTCCTGCTCCCAGCCTGGCATGCTGGAGCACAGCAGAACCAGCCCTCAGCCAGCTTCTGCTGGGACCTAAATCCCACAGGTCACTCGGCCCTGGGGGGAATTTAATCTTCACAAAAGTGCCTCCCTCCACAGTGGTGGCGAGTGCCCCTCCCCACGGCCCCACGCACAGACATGGCCAGCACACGCTCAGCCCTGCCCTGAGTGAGGGCCCCCAGGACCTCAGGGAAGGGGGTGGACAACATGGGCCTGGCTAAAAGTCACTCTGCTAAACGAGATGCTTGCTGTGGCAGAGGCAGAGAAAGGCAAAATCCAAGCCTAAGGAAGGAGGAGCCGGGCGAGGCAGGAGCAGGCAGGGCTCCCACCTGCATGGGGTGTTGCTCTGCAGGACAAAGTCCCGTGGTGCCTACGCCAAGGTGGAGTTCACCTGCAGGCTGCTGTTGTGGACGTACCCGTGGTATGCAGAGGGCAGAAAATCGGAGGTGAAGGCTGGGAGGAAGGCCTGGAAGCAGGAAGATGTGCTGCAGCAGATCCTGCAGCTGGGGGACACCCCATCCCCGCCTTCCTTCATGCCCTGTGCTTCTGGGGTGGCTTTCTGCCTCTCCTTGCCCTCAGCCTGACAAACCAGGCATGACACTAGTCTGGGACAGCAGAGCTGCTCACAGTGCAGTGCCCTGCTCCCTTCCCCCAGTTATTGCCAAGCAAGGCCCAGGGCAGGACAGCTGCTCCCTGCCCATGGCCAGAGCTGCACCTTCTGCACAGGCAGACCCACCCAGCACTGCTGCTCCCCTCGTCACACTGCATCCTGCAGCACCCAGAGGAGTTCTCCCACAATTCCCTTACTCCACCTGCAGCCCCCTCACCCCCCGCTGCCCACCCAGCACACGTTGCTGGTGATGGCCAGGCAAGTGGTGGCCTCCAGGATGGAGAAGCAGATGCCAGTGCCCTGTGCCCACTCAGACACAGGCTGCTGGTGGCCACAGCTGCACTTGTGGGCGTCCAGGCAGATCCCCACACAGGCGTTGAGCAGGGCTGTCCTGTTCTCACAGCTGTCCTGCTCCCAGCTCAGCTCCCAGGGGGTGGTTTCCCCACATCAGGACCAAGTCTGAGGCAAGGAAAGGGATCTCGTGATGGAACCCAAAGCCATCTCCGTCCTGCACGTCCCTCTCCTGCAGGACTTGGTGCTCTTGTGAGGCTGGGTGTTGTCCTGTGAGTGAAACAAGGAGCTGAGGGAAGGATGTGCTTGCTCTGGAAGGGGCTCCAGCCACTTTGTTTGGGCGTTCCTAGCACGGGAAGCAGGAAGCTGGGAGAGTTTATTAACAGGAGTGAGGACTGCACCTGCCTTGTGAAAGGGGAGGGCTGGAGCACCCGAGTAGGGTGAGTTGGATGGTGCCTACCAGGCCTTGGGGGTCCAGTGCCCTCTGAACATGACGTGTGGAGCAGCTGCCAGCTCCAGCCATGGAGCACTGGGACTTTTCCTGTGCTCCTCAAACAGACCCTCTCCTGCCCCAGCCTCCTCTCCAGGATGGAAAGGAGCTGAACTCCAAGCCGAGCCTTTTCCCCTCACCTATCCTCGTGTGTTCACCTCACACCTACAGGAAAACATTTTGTGTTGGTTTTTGCAACTCTGGGGAAATCCCAGCTGTGTTTTGCCTGCCAGGTGCTGCCAGCCAAGGGACAAGCCTCCAGCCCAGGAACAACGTGGGGGTGCAGCACCGATGGTCACAGAGAAACTGAGATCCTGCTTTTACAGTCCCCAGGGAGAGCTGGTGGCAGCTTGGGGGACTCAAAGCAACTCATCTCACCCCATTCCCAGTTCAGTGGCATGGTGGGGTGCAGGTGCCCCAGTCAAGCCCAGTCACCACCCTGCAGAGCTGCTGGTGAGCAAATGCAACACGGCCCACAAAGGGGAACTAAAATCTTTTACAGGGCCACACTGTCCTGCTTAACATTCCCGGTCTCCAGCTGGAGAAGGGATGCATTCATCCCACTCTTTCAAAGATTCAAACCCATGTCAGAGCAGAATGAATCAAACCACCACCAAGAGCAAATTTGCAAGCACTCCTCCTGTGTTTTCCTTGTTCCCCTGGACTGAGGACATGCCTGTTGGACAAATAGTAGCAGATGGCGAGTGCTTCCAGGAGTTTTTCAGCTCCTGGAGAGATGCAGTTCAGTTGCCCAGATCAAACACAGGGGCAGAGGGACAGCAGTGCCACACTGCCATTGTCAGTGGAAGCAGGATGTGATTTGTATTTTCTGATGGCAAACACTGTCTGCAACAAAGTGCTACCAAACCCTCACCTTGCTCACCATTAATACCAGTTTGTCCCCAATGCTCTCACGAGCTTGTAGCTGTGTTTAAAAACAGGAGTACAAAAAGGCTACTCCCCCTGCAGCCCCACGCTGTATCACCAGGTATTTGGCACTGACTCACACCTGGTAACTAACCTGGGTGGGGATCTTCATCAGATCTTTTTTCACATTTTTACAGACCACTCTTGAGCGTGGATGTGGTGTTTGCAAGGACATTCCTAACCTGAACGTGTCACAGAGTCAACAGCAGTCAGCAAGTGGCTCACGTGGCTTCAGTCTGCTGCAAACACTTTCTGGTAAAACCTCCCCCATAAAATAAAACACACAGGCACGCTGAAGGCTCTTGTGTTAAGTTTAATAATAATAATAATAATAACGACATTTCAAAAACAATGAGTGCATTGTACACCATGAGATCTGGTTTCAGTGCTTTTTATTGACTATTGGCCCTGTGTGTGTCAGTGTACTGAAGACCTGGGGAGTGGTGAGTGGATAAAAAACCCCGCTGGGACATTCCTTGGAGGAGGGCAGGAGAGAGAGGGCAGCAAGAGGCTCAGAATCGGACGAACGTGGCGTCGATCTGCCGGACAGTGGGGAGGGCCAGCATGATCTTGCGCCGGTACTGGGGGTCCTTCTGCAAGGGGTTCCGCTCCAGGTACACAGTCTCCAAATTCTTGGCTCCTTTCAGCTCATCCAGGTCGCTCCAGCTCTCCACGAGGTTGTCGTTCATCTGCAGAGCACACACAGGCACGTTCACACCCACAGGTACCCCCAAGGCAGGCCTGGCTGGCAGGGAAGCAGCTGTCCCTGCTACCAGGCAGCACCGCTGCACCGGCTTCACGCTCATCAGCACCTTGTCTACGCCATCCTTCTCCCCCTGGAACCTCTGAGATGAGCTTTCCTGCCTCACAGCCCAGGCCTCACTACTAAACCCAACTCCCCCACGCTGTCCTGGCTGCTGGTCAGGTGCTCCACCCTTCAGACAGCAGATCCAGTCTGACCACTGTGCCAGGAAAGACCCTGCAAGGCAGCAGGCCAGTCTCTGCACCATCTCCCACTCTACTGTGCATTTATGGGCTGGAAATCCTTATTTCATAATTTATTTCCACTGTGACATCCATCTTTGCTTTTATGACTTCTCAGGAAACATTAAAAAAGGTCCCAAACTGACCAGAAAAGCAGTATTTTCCTCTTTCCTCTACAGAAATTTCCCTGCCAAAACTGCTTCTACACTCCAGAGGAAATGCCAAGCTCTCTGATTTGGGGTCTTCTCCTGCCTCATTGTTGGCTCAGCAATTCCACACAAAGGAATGAGTGCTTCAGCTGTCCAACAAAAAAGCAAAGCTGCAAGGTGGCCACATGCTGTCTAACCCTGAGACAGAGTCACTGCAGCAATGCCACCTTCAAATAAAATATAAAAAAACCTCACTGGATTGTCTCATTCTGCTACAGCTCATCACAATGTTACTTCAGCCAAGTCACTCAACCTTCAGAGGTCTCAGTCCCTCCCCTGGGGATGTGCTACTGGGAAACTGCTAGAAGACTATCCCAGTGTCTAGGATTTTGAGTTCTGTTTACTTAAGGTGTTAAAGGACATTTTTATGTGGCTTCAACTGTGCAGTCAGTGAAAAAAACCATAAATTGGGAGACACAACACTGGTTTCCATTGAAAAATCTGCCCTGCTCCTTTTCAAACAAATCAGTTTTTTCAAGTGTAGTGTTGAAGTGGAACAAAGCCAGGAGGGCATTTTCTGTGCTCAGCCAACAGATCCTGGCCAGCACTCTGCTCTGACACAGGACTCTAAACACAGGAAAGTCCTTATGACATCTGGAGCATATGGACACTTATCTCTGCTGAGGAAGCAATGCAGCCCCAGCTCTCCAGAGTTTCTCTCTGCTGTTTTTGCAAAGGAATCCAGGCAAGTTCAGATCTGGCCTGTCCTTTCAGCACAAGTGTAACCAGAGCAGACACCTCCTGTAAGCAGAGCAGCAGCAAAGAGGAAGAGAGGAGGAAATTGCAGAGGATCAGGACAGGCCCCAGAGCAGCCACACTGCACTGCCTCACTTGTACTGCCCAAAAGATGTCACATTAAATGGGCTTCTCAGTCCTGTTCCTTAAAGAGCTCCTTACAGACAGGCATGGACAGGTAACACTGCCAGCTGTCTCCTCAGCCACACTGCACGATGAGGAAAATGATCCAAGGAGCCTGGGCTCCAGACTCTGGCTGGCTTTCATTTGAAGCTGCTTTCCACTCCTTTTCTCTCAGCATCTGCCCAAGAGTTTCAGTAACTCCAAATGACAGACACCACACAGCACAACTCTTATTCTCAGCCCTGAGTGCAGGAACTCTACAAGAGCTGCAGCACACGCCAGCTCATCAACATCTGCTGCTGCTTCTCCATTTTTTTCACATGAGCAGATTTGTAGGCAGCTCCCAAACATGGCATGGTGCTGATGCTTCAGGACAGGGTATCTCTGTGAATTTCCTGACCTGACTTAGGAAAACCAAAGAGCTCAGCAATTCAGGGTGCCAGAAGGAAAGAGAAGCAATCCTCAGCTGTTATCTGCCTCACAGGAATGGAACCAGAAGATGGTTTAGTTTTCTCCATATTTATAACACCATAAACACATCAACTCTGCCCTGAACAAGCTCTGTGCTCCCCCTGTTACTCCATCATGCTCACTTACAGAAAGATGAGCTGCAGCAATAGGACATGTGGGGCTGTTTCATAACCAACCTGAGCGTGAAGGCAGGGCCCACTTCCTAGGCAGAGGCTTCTTACCACTCAGCAAAGCTCGGCAAAGACATTTTTAAGCTCTTCCCTTTCCCTAGGGAAAACCACCACACACTCTATGCATGCAGACTGTCAAGATCTTAAAGCTGATCACCAGCACCAGAGGGGTTCACTCCAAGGCATGCAGGTCTGCATGCTGCCCATCAGAAGGGCTTCCCTCACTGTTGTACAGAGATTTTGGGGAAGAGCTCTGGCCTGTGCTTACCCAGAACTCCTGCAGCTCTGTTAGGTGACTGACATTCTCAATCTTCTTAATCCTGTTGGATGCAATGTCCAGCATTGTGAGTTTGTTCTAGACAAAGCAAACACAAAAATATTAGATCAGATTTCCTTTCATTTTCTCTGAGCCACTTTTTTCAGGCCCAGAGTTGGAAACTGTCAGGGGCAGACACGTTATTGCCAGCTGCTCACGTTCAGCTCAACTCTTACTGCCTATACAGAACAAGGAAGGGTGTTTTCAATTAAGCTGGGCTATTGACCCCCACAGAAGCCATGTGACAAAAATGAAGGCAGTTACTGGCTGGATGGCAACTGCCAGCCAAGGGCTCCTAAAAAGTGAGCTCTCCTCAAAGTACATTAAGAGGAGGATTAAAAATCGGATGCCACGTGTCCCCTCGAGCAGCAGAGTTGAACAAACTCTTAGCAGCAGGACACTCAACAATTTTAGAAAAGCTTTTGCTGGGTGGGAATGAAAATGATACAGGCTTCCACAAAATCCATCCCATCCAGAAAGACTGACCTGTACACTGACAGGAAGGCCATGGCTGGCCTCTCTTCCTCCCAGCTCCAGTTTTTTCCTATTGAAAAGCACTCATGGTTATCTGAAGCTGCTGTCTGAAAGGCTGCAGCAGCCAGCCAGCTGTGTCCTTCCACGGCTGAAGATCAGCCAGGCTACTGCTTCAGCCACGTCTTGGGCTTCCCTTCCCCATGTCATGAAAATAATTCTACTCCAGAGTATCTGGAGGAGCTTTACCCACACGAGATATTTTAACATATAACAAACACTTGGATATTTGTGGTCTCTCAAGAGGCCCAGGAACCCACATGTAACTGCGGAAAGCAAGGAACAAAAACTTCTAGAAAAACCTCTAACACAAGCAGCTTAGGGCAACAATTGTGTTGCAGAGTCAGCAGAAGCCTGCTCACATTGTTCTCCAGTCCCTCGATGACTTCGATGCCGTTGTGGCTGAGGTACAGCTCCCGCAGATTCACCAGGCTCTGCAGCCCCTCAATCTTGGTCAGACGGTTGTTCTGGAAGTGGAGCAGGCTGTTTAGTACCACTCCAAACAAACCCAAACCCAGGGGACTCACTGGGGGAAAAGCATTTCTCTAAAGTATGGCTGAGAAGGGGAAACAGTCTGCTTGGGCCCACTCTGATCTTGTGAACTCAGCTGTTTGATCTCTGCACCACCGATGCAGGAGGAGGTTCCACGGGAGTCCCACTCTCCAGGAAGAATCAGACTCTGACCTTCCCACCAACAGCTGCAGCCTGAATGTTTTCTGCTTGGTATCTTTACAACCAACAGGGCTGTGCATGAACAGTGTTCGTTTTGTAGGTCTTTATAAATGGGAAGGCCAGAGAGGAAGTTACAGCACCTCAATTCCACTGCACTCTGCTGTAGCTATATCTTTTATGTCCTGTGGAATAATGGCACATACAGGTACCACAGCACGTGGTCAGTGTGTCCTGCCAGCAGCTTTAAGAGATACTAGAATGCACAAGCATTGTCATACAGATAAGAAGGAGACTGGGTGAAAGAAATCAGCTGAGTAACTTTTATTCCACCTTTTAAAAAGGAAGAAGCTTTTCAAAAGCTCATTAAGGACAGACTGCATTTAGCACAGGCTTGTTCACATTTCTGGCCTCTTCAGTAGGAAGGCAGTGACACTGGGCTACTCTCATTGTAAGGACTCCTTGGTGTAACACTTTTGATGCTATTGTAACACACTAGGAAACAGTGTTTCAGGAAGGAAATAGGAAATAACATTCATTTCCTGTTCTTTCTTCCATAAAAATCAAGTATTTGTTTTATAATTTTATCAGTGTCTGTCAATCTCAAGCAGCATGAAAGGATGAAAAAAACCAACACAAAGAGTATCACACTTCCTTCCAGTACAGGAGCTTGACTCTAACACCTCAGACCTGCTAATGGGGGCTTACAAGAAGGCTGGAGAGGGATTTTTCACAAGGGTAGGCAGTGATAGGACAAGCTGAAGGAAGGCAGGTTTAAATTAGATGTCAGGAAGAAATTCTCTGTGAGGGTGGTGAGGCCCTGGCACAGGGTGCCCAGAGCAGCTGTGGCTGCCCCATCCCTGGAAGTGTCCAAGGCCAGGCTGGACAGGGCTGGGGAGCAACCTGGGCTAGTGGAAGGTGTCCCTGCCCATGGCAGGGGGTGGAATGAGATGGGCTTTAAGGTCCCTTCCAACCCAAACCATTCTGGTGGTTCAGAGGAGCTGCTCCTAAATCCCAGGGTGGCTGATGTCACCGAGGCCTTTCAGAACACAAGCAGTACCTGTATACTGAGCACAGTCAGGTTTGTCAGCGCATCCAGGTTCTGGAGCTTGGTGATTTTATTCTTCCCAAGGAACAGACTGTCAAGATTGGCCAAGGTGTCGATGTTTTCAATGGCCTGTGAAATGACCAGAGGAGACAGTGTTATTGCAGCCATGCAAAACTCCACCTGGTAGATGTGGCTCTCATTTTGTAGCCACATTATGACCGTGTGGTATATCCTGGGTAGAAGATACTCATTTGTGAAGCAAGAAAAACCTGTCCCTTGTGAATGGAAAGAGAATCTGGGAAGAAAAAACACAATTTGTAAATTTAATCCTGGACATCAGTGGCTGCACAACAGAATCAGGCTGTTCAGCTCCTCTGCCATAAGCAAAGTTAACTGTCTCACAGGTGTATGTGTTAATAGATTGAACTACTGGCCACACAGTCGTGCTTCTGGCAGAACACACCCACACCAATCTGAGTGATGGACACTTTTCAAATACATGTGCTACTGGGAGAATACAGACACTGTACCAGTTTAGCTCGAGCTAATAAGGATCTCGAGAAAATAAGGATCTCTGTGAAGCATCAAGGATATTCTCCCTTGAGAAAGCAGGAACAGAAGAGTGAAAACAAGGAATAAAAAGGGAAAAGGGTAGGATTACAAAAGGCTCCTGCAAACAACACTTTTATTTTGCAGGGAAAAGCCTCTGAATTAAAAAAACCAAGATGCTGTTAAAAGCAAGAAGGATTTCACAACCAGACTTCAGTTCACAGTAAAACAGTAACATGGACACACACCCAGAGCTGTGTGTCTATGCTCAGGTGGGTTGTGACATCTCAGCTTTTCCACATGATTCTTGCCTGCCAAAGTTTCAAGTGCTGGTGAGCCAGGCCACTGAGTCCTAGCACCACTTGGATTACTCTGTGTGTGTGTGTTTACCTGGGCATGTAGTAACATGAGGAAGAAGAAGAAGATGGACACTCAGGAAAGGGAAGAAGCTTTTCAACTTCTATCCCACAACTGCCAAAAGACTGAACATAACTGTGTTAATCAGCTCAAATTTGCATTCACCCCCCTTCTAGCCTATGGATTTAGCCCTGTTTTGACCTTGCAAGAAAAATGATAGATTTGTTGCTCGTTGGCAGCTTCTCCAGCCCTGAGGAGGAAATACTGATGACTCAGTACAGGGAGAGGAATGGAACGGATGGACACGAGGGAACAGAAACCTAAGGAACAAGTAAAGAAGTGCTTACATTATAGCTGCCTCAGTCCAACTTCAGGAAAAAAGCATGAAATATGTCAGCTCTAGCATGAAGTTCTGCTCTCCACCATTCATTCAAAGGAAACAGAGCAAAAAGTGCAAAGTCACGAGGGACTCCAAGAGAAGGGCACTCTGAGAGGTTGGAGTGTGCAACACAGCAGGCAAGCACAGCCCTGCTGCAGCAGCTTTAATGCACAGGGAAGTAGTCAATCAGGCACTCAGGGCCAAGAACACTGCCTGCAGAGTCCACAGCCTTGTACCCTAAAGAGTTAAGGACATGCCCACCTGTAAAGCATACAGCCAAGCCACCCTACACCAAGAGACAGCTAGCACAGGAGTTCTAGGTGCCCCCAGACAGCATGAGGTTTCTTTGTGCCAAGCCAAGCCACAGGTTACTCACTCCAATAAAGCAGTTAGAAGCATGGAGCACTGCTGTTTGAAGAAGTTAGAATAGAATTTACAGACAAACAGAAAAAAACCAACTAAAAATCAAGTAATTTAAGAAGCTTCTGTTACCCATACAGTGACAATTTCGGGGTTTTTTGTTTGTTCTGTTAATATGCTCAGGCTCAACACTGAGAAAATCCACATAAAATAAATCTAACCTCATTGTTAAAAAGATATTCCTTGGCTTGACAGCATTATTGACAATGTACTGCCTAAGTATCAATTCAGAAATCTAGCTGGATTTCTTTTTTTTTCCACAAGATAATGATGCTTAGGTACAGAATACAGTACAGTTTTGCTTAACCCAGCTTTTGTAATGTAAGGATCAGTGTGCTGAGCCTGTTCTGCTTCTGAAAAAAGCCAAGTGCTTCTCTCCAGAACTCCCCCCATCCCAGGCAAACTCTAAGGTTCCTAATCCCTCATCTGGCCTGGCTGATGTTCTCACACTCTAGATTTATTCCCCTAAATAATTTCATTTCCAAAGCAGAAATTCCTGGAAAACAATTCAGTCCAGTTTAGCTTTAGGAGCAAACCAAAATTTTTCCTCTTTAAAATAGCAGCACACATTTCTGCCTCAGAAGGCTGTTTTTAATAGCTGAAGTTTCCTTCTTTTCTACAATGACAAGTGTTCTTCCACAAGTCCTGAAATAAAAAAGACAAACAGTTCTTTTCCTAATTTCTCAGAGACTATAAATGGGCAGCACCAACTTACACCACACTGATTGAAATGCCCTCATCTCTTATGAGTATTTTCTAAAGAACATGTAACTAAAAAAGCTTTTAAAAAAAAAGGTTATTTTGCATGTTGCAAGTCTTTTGTGTCATCTGTCTGACCAGTTCTCTTACGAACTGAGCAAATACAGAGAATCATACCTTAGGGACAGGAGAGCCTACTCATAACTGCTCTCCTGTAAGTGGCACAGATTTTAAACTGAAAAAGTCACAAACTGCACAATAAAACCCAAAAGCAACCAGCAGTACAGCACCGAGTTTTAGGTTTTAAAGCCATTTCAGAGCAAAGCCTCAAGAAAATCTTTTTCCTAAACAAGACTGACTACCACAGCTGGCTGTCAACTGCACCTGCAAATCAAACTCATTTTGCATTCTATAGGTTTCATTGCCTCAGCATCAGTCTGTAGAAAGGCAAGAGAAAACAACTGCTAGTTTTGATAGGCTTGGCTCTCTAGCAGGAAGCAACCATCACCTGCAAAAGCAAACTCACAGGGGATCCACGAGTTCATTAAAGACAAAAAGTCATAAATGATGATTTAGTAGCCAGGCACTAATGCATAAGGAAAGGCTCCAGCATGCACAGCAATAAGCACAGGGAGTGATTGGAACAATAAAAACCAACAAAATTGCAAATCAAATCAATGCAGTGCACTTTTAGAAAATGCCAATCTCACCCCAAAGAGCTCAAAACTCTCCAGCTAACATCTCACAGAGCAAACCTACCCGAATTCGATTGGATCCCAACTCTAACATCTGTAGCATCTGCAAGTTGCTCAGATTCTCAATTTTGCTGATTTTGTTGTTGACAAGGAAGAGTTTTTTAAGTTGGGTAAGCCGATCTAGTCCCTCAATGTGTCGCAGAACATTAAAGGAGATGTCCAGGATCCTGAGGTAAAACAAACCAAAGGTCTCATCAGTCCATCAGGCATGGATGATTCTGAAAGAGGCACTTGTAAATTGGTGAGGAATCTCACTGTCTGCAGAGATCAAGCCTTTGCTAGGCCTTGACACTAAAGTCATGAGTGTCATGTCTTTTTATCAGAAAATACAACAAATATAACTTTCAAAATACTTCTGTAGTGTGTTAGCAAGAAAAAAAAATCATCTGCCACATGCAGAAGACAGCCATTATTTTGCCCAGCCATGGAGCTGCCACTGTGGGAGGAAGCCAATCTGCATTTTCCTTGGGAAAGGTATTTGCCTACAAGATCTGCCTCTGGCAGGACCACATCAAGGCCTCCCCTGGGCAGGAAGCAGTTGTGATTGTGAGAAGTAGGCCAGTCCTGGCCCCACTGGGAACAGTTTTGTAATGTTATCTCCAGAGTGATCCCAGGCAAGTGCCAGAAACTTGGAAGGGTACTTACTCCTCCCCTAACACTCTTAAAAAAAAAATATATCATAACCTTACCTGAAATCTCTTGTCATTTTTGCAGGAATAAAAACCTGTTACACAAAGCTCTGGCTGCAAGAGCAAAGGGGGTTTGAGAGCTCCCACACCTGCATGGAAGCTGCAATCACCTGTCATTCTCACTGCCTTACACTGCACAGGTTTCATTTCCAGCACCCTCGGGAGCTTCAGGATAATGAAACTAGTTTACTGCACAGGTTAAACACCAATAGAGAATAGACATTATCCTTCACAGAGCACCAAAACAAACTCTGAGAGAGGCTTGGGTGATAAACACTGGAATGAGTACAGCATGAGTAACACAGTGAGTAGCAAAACCACCCCCAGCCTAATCCTGGTGATTCCCCTGGACTCACTCAAGTTCTGCCAGAGACTCCAAGTTCTCAATCTTCCGAATTTGATTGTCATAGAGATCCAGCTCCCTCAAGGTCTGCAGCTGCTCCAGGTTTTCAATGCGCTTAATCAAGTTCTGACGGAGACACAGAGTCTAATTGGTGAGGAAAAGTTTAAAAAGAAACAGGAAAATGGTTATGAAGGATTGCATGTTTTGGCTTCCAGACAAAAAGGGGTGTGTGTGAGGGTTTCCCCATGAAGTTTTGCTGGGAATTTGTTTGGTTGTTGGTGGTTTGTTGGGGTTTTTTTGTCTGGTTTTTTTTTTTAAATACAATCTTTTCTTGGTTTACTCCAATTCTACGCAAGGAAATCTTTCAACCACAATGGTCAGACACTGCAACAGCAGCCCAGAGAGGAGACATAATCTCTGTCCTTGGAAATACTCAAAAGCTTAACTGGAGAAGGCCTTAAGCAACATGTTCTAACTGGGCCTGCTTTGAGGGCTTTACTGGAGACCTCCAGAGATCCTTTCCCATCCACGTTATTCTATGTTCAGTCTGCTCTGCTAATCCAGGATGTCTCTCAGGACGTGCCCTGATGCATTGTCTCTCATCCACTTCCAAAACAAGCTTGCAAAATCCCAGGATTTTTATTACTACTTGGCAAATAGGTAAACGCTACCTTCTTCAGCTAAAAATGAAGTGAATTCACTAAGATCTCAGCCAAAAAGAGACTCTGTATCTGCCCTCTTATAGGTTAGACCTACAAAACCCCCAGTTCCAAGAGGCATTCTCTATTCCCCAGGACTGTTACCTTCACTTTCTTGAGCACCTCAAATCCTTCAATCTTCCCAATTCGGAAATGATTCAAGTCAACGTCCTTAAAGAGAAATGGAGAGATTTAGCAATTGTTTCAAAACAAATCTGGTCTTTAGAGATCAACCTGGTACTTTGTTCTAAGGAAATTATAGTCTTACAAAACGTGTAGCTCATTAAAACTTCCCTTCAAAGAGCATTTGTAAAATGGGTTTGGCACATGATTTTACCACCACAGGTGAGGCACGTGGCCTGAACTTGTCAACTGCAAATGCAGTATCTGCAAAAAGGCAACAGCCCTTTCCTGAGTCTGAGCATTGCCAAAATTAGAAATCTTCAGAAAAGTATTGAGATGGAAAAATTCTTGCATAAATAAAGCTTTGCATAAAGTTCTCTTACCTACTTTGCTAGGGATTAAAAGGAACACAAGTTGCCATTTCCAGTCCCAGGCCTCAGACGAGCAGGAACCACTGATAGTTTGAACAACCAGTGGTTCTGTGAACGTTAATTCTGCACTGGCAATCAGCTGAGGCACTTCCCATCTGTGCTCCTGAGCCCCAGATGCTCCAGTTTTGCAAGTCAAAGAGAAACTGAGCACTTCCCCACCCGAGCTCAACCACTCTGCTGCTAACAGGCTCACGAGGTGGCTGATGCCAAGGCACTGGGCTGGGTAAGTCACTGTGCCTGTTCCAAATCCCAGGGCTCCCAGCAGCAAACAGCTCACTGCACATATTCTCTGAAGCTCGTAGCCCAGCAATGCCTCTCGCAGCACAGACACGCTTCCAGTGCCTCTGCGCTTAATTTAAAATTCTGAAGTTAAGTTCTAATGTTTCAGCCAGTGATCAAGAATAAAACACCTCTACTTCTAGTCTAAAAGCTCTGAATCGCTTCTGGGGAGGATCACAGTTGCCAGCACCTTCAGAAGAATGAGATCTTTTAAGCAGGTTTCAATACTTGCCTTTGCCTACCTTTGCCTCCTGCCGTATAAAGCCCGTAAGGACAAAAATCTGCCTTTACCTCAGCCTCGGGGTCCAGGCTAATAGTCTCCATGTCCACTGGTGTCTCCGCTTCTCCTGCAGGAGAAGCAAACACATTGTGAACTTCTGTACCACACAGCTAAAGGCAGGATAGCAGCTGACATCCAGGGAGACCAAGAGAGCAACTGCTCCTCGGGAGGAGAAACACGTGAGACGCACAGTTCAGACATTCTGCTTCATCAAAACCACACTTCACCTACTCGGTTTTCAGCGTGACAGCTAGTTATGTAAGAAAAACTTTCTTAACAGCAGAATTTCATGCTCAGATGCAAAAGACACACAGATCAGCACCTTGCCCAACCTGCCTGTGTGGTTGCTGCTGAAAACTGCTGGCTCAAGACTGGGCAGGATGCCTTTCCTTCACACCTAGGGCCATCATCCCTTTGCAGACACACCATCCAAAGTGTCTGTGCTCCTCTGACAACATAACAAAACCCTGCCAAGAAGGAATCTTAACTGTCTAGTGAGGTAACCAGGAATGACCAAGCATCTCAACAATCCCAGCTTTCAGCTTTTTTTTTTATTAGCACTGTCACTTTATGTCACTGCTGTGAACACTTTTGCATGGATCTCCCTTCCTTTGTTTGGCTGAACTCTCTGCTATGCCAGACAACACTGTTTATCCCACTGCATGAATTTTCTTGGGAAATGCTTTTACAGCTCTGGAAGACACCCCAGCATTTGCTGTGCTTCTACCACAGCACACGAGGGAGGGAAATTTACTGGAGAATTCATGCTGAATAATTCATGCCAACTCCCATTTGTTGGAGATGATGTGCTGGTTGCATCAATTTCTGAAGAAAAACCAAGTCTAATTCAGCTTTGCAAAACTGACATCCAACATGCAAGGTTTTCTTACTTCGTGTGCAGAGGTTCCCTGGGTGCTACCAAAAACCCAAGCAACTTTAATTACAGTCACATCCCAAAGGCTTTGCACTAACTCCTGCATGTGTGCAAGCTCATTCCCTTAACCCAGCAGCAGTGACTATTTTCACAGCCCAACATGGTTACAACAGCCCTGTAAATGCCAAGTGCTCCTGTTTAATGAGTGTTTCTCCTGCTAATGCTTGGCCTTGTAAGTAGTAGTGCAGGCACAAACAGTACCAGCATCACCATTTTTAATGCTACCATCCAACCCCAAGGGTTTGGTGGTTCACAGATCATCACTGACCTTCCTGCATTTGGGCTGTTGCTCTTGCCAGGGCATTTAAACAGGAAAGAGACTCGCTGAACTGACTCACAGAAGTTAAGACTGAAAAAGCAATTCTCATATTTCAATCTTTTTTTTTAATAGCACAAATTAGCAGGAAACATAAATTCTATTCTGGGAATGCAATATGAGCTGGTAGGCTTGGGGACATTGAACAGCAGGACAGAAATGCCACCAAAACTGACAGACAAACAAGTGCCTGCCAGCAATCAGCAGTGGGCAATGCTTGCATTTCCTTATTTTAGTTCCAGATCAGGAGCTTTGCATTTCAGCAAGGGAGTGGGATACCCTGCCCTGCTGATGTCAAGGCTGCACCTCTTTGACCTGTTTCGTGGGTGCAAAGACTGACAGTGAGAAGTGCTCCAAGCCAAACAAGCAGTCTTGCTGAATTTACAGCCCACAGGAACAGTGCCCAAGTTTGGAACAACAGTTATTTGAGACATCACATGAAAAAATCCAAATTATGCCCCTTGCATTGAGTCACACTGGCAGTAATTTAGTGTTCATGGTGAAGGAACTTTTTGAGTTTCAAGTCCTTTGAGACTTCAGAGTTGTCCAACAGTAAAGCCAATCATGCACTTGGTAAAAAAAAAAATCTTCAATATGAAAAAATCTATTCAAGTAAAAAAAAAAAATTCTTTGTTTGGCTAGCAGGCTTGAATATTTTAATTTATAAACATTTGATTTAGGTAATGTGTTAAATACTCTGTTCTGGGGCCTGTCAAAGGGGAGCTCCTCTTAATTCTGACACACGAGAGACCACTCATGATAGCCACTGTGGAAAACAGCACTCAAATCCAAAGGTGCAAAACCAAATCCCACAGGATACATATCAAATTCACCAAAATAAAAGACATTTAGAACTGAACACACAGGCACTGCTGTTGTGTAATAAAGCCAACTGTCACGAAGTCTATGTACTGTGCATAAAGCATATAGAAGCCTGAGTGAGATGTGCATCTGGTATCAGCTGTAAATCAGTATTGGCACAAAAATGTTAAAATACATTTTCTCTCAAAGAACAGAAAAAGAAAAAAAAATGGTTCTAGCAAATTTACAGTCATTCATATGTCATTTTATTTATGAACTGACTGGATATAAAAACTCTAAACTGACCCTCCTACCAGCACTTTACAGCCAGGACTGCAATTTCCCTTGCAAATTGCTTTACTCTACACTTCTGAACACTGCATGTTTCTCAAGGGGAAAAAAACCATCACTCTGGCAGTGAAGTTTTGTAACTGAATTTTTGTGTAACCTATGCCTGCAAGCCACATGCCTTTGCAGAGGTAGAAAAAAAAAAAGCCACCATTCAGAAAACCCAAATTCCACAGCAGGAACAGTCATTACCGAGTTACGTAAGTTCACAGTACCACAAGCATTTCAATCAACAAAAAGCCTAACTACACTTTTTAAGTGCATATGCATGAAGAATATTATAAATAGCTCAGTTATAAGCTTTCTAACCAGAGGCTCCATTCCTCAGAGAATTAGCTAAATGATGAATTTGAAATTTCAGCTGCTCAAGCTCTTTCTACTTAGGATCTTCTGTGAAAAAAAATGTGGATAACTCTTCATTTTCCTTTCAGCTGAGAAACTCAAAGCTGGCTGTGGAATCTATCTCAAATGTTTGAAAATTATTCCTCTGCTTGGTTCCTGCCCTAGTTTTCTGAATGCTTACAGTTTGCAAAAATTAACAATACACTCATTATATTAAACAGCACACAAATGGAATTCAGCAAACAAATCTGAATGTGTTTTTCTTGCTTTCACTAGAGTGAAAGTACATCCCTTCTGTATTTCCTTTCACAGAATTCCCAGGGGAACAATGTGCAAAATACAACCTCCAACACAGGGCTAAATCACACCAGCTGAGCAAACACTCAGGATTCCAGGCATGCAAAGGAAAGCTCTGCCTGATCTGCGTGGTTCTATCAACTGTACAGTGCTTGGGATGCACAGTTTGCAAAGTGTGCTCTTCCACAGCCATGGCCTGCCTAGGGAAGAGCATTTCTTTAGTAATATTTAGGGGGTTTCAATTATCAACAACAAATTCGACCTATGTAGAGTGCATTTAGTTATGAGATGAGATTTAAAATTCTAGTAGCAATTTACTAGTCTGAAAAACACTTTGGCAAATCCCAGTGGGCAAGGTTAAGGTGAGGAGGGATCCACCGTAGATGCATCGTCAAAAAGAACTAAAATTTATTTCATTATTTCCTTTCCAGTACCAGACCAATAGTAATCACATGGACATCTCTGCCAAAAGAATGATGTTACACTTCAGATTGCATCAAAAGCTCGGGTCAGATCACCACACAGGGTCTGCAGAAATGGATCTGCTCTGACAAGTTCCATGCAAGCCACTGAAAACCCTGCCATCAAATAGTCACAGGCTTAAAAAAGTCTGTCAGTATTTCTACCCCACGTCCTGCCACAAACAGTCAGATCAGTGGGAAAAGTTTAAACCCGAGAGGATTCAAAGGTATAATTCTGATATGTCTTGGAAGTTTTAAATTAAAAAATTAAAATGGATAGGTTCCTTCAATCCATCTGGAAATAGTCTTTGTTGCCTTCCAAAGGAACCTGGCAATTCTTTAGGTTAAAAACTACATAAACTAAGGCAGAATTATGAAAAGCTCCTCGTGATTACATCTAAAAAAAATTTCCAGCATCTTTCCACATAAAGTTCCTAAACTTCCATAAAAGAAAAATACGAATAAAGACAGTTTGCATTTTGATATCAAATATTTCAAAGAGAAACGTGGATGGGTAAACAAACAAGAAAAAAAAAAAAAATCAAAGGTCTAACATTAGTGGTTCCACAAAAAGCAGCCAACTTTATTCTAGCAACGATAACACTACAATTTATTGAGATTTCAAGACGATTGCTCTAGGGCAGATTCCCACGGGTAAGGAGCACGCAGCCACAGGGAGCACAGGGGACTGATGCAGGCTGTGCACACGCGGCCGGGACTCCTGGAGGTGCTGGAGAGGCTGACACGGTACCTGCGGAGTTCTCGCCGTTCTGCTCATCCCTCAGGCTCTGCTGGCTGAGCTCTGTCACCAAGCGAACCGCCTGCTTCCTCCCCTCCTCGTCTCCCGACTCCTCCGACTCGATCCTCTTATCAACTGCACAAGACACAGAACGGCAGAATTAGGCTATTTCCAGCAGCCGGGCAGAGGGGAGGAGTAGCAAGCAGATATAAGAACCAGGATTCACATAAACGACTACGCAGTTAGTAGAAATCCTAAGTTAACTAAATGAAAGGTTTAGTCTTAAATAAAAGGCCTCTTACCCCTTGTTTCTACTTTGATTTTGGATGCACTTTTTCCTCCCATCACATCTTCCTAAAACCAACAATCTGGGAAGAAGACTGGAGGAAAAAGGAAATTTCTTAGATCAATGAAGTGCAATTCCAAAGGTTACGGAGATGGAGTTAGAACTATTACATTTTAAGAGCTTTTAGAAAAAAAATAATCAGTATCATGTACAATAGTACCAATGACACGAAGTGAAGGCATCAATAAAAAAATCCTCGCAGATAAAAGCAACCGTCTCCCCAGAACAACCTGCCAGATCCCTTCACGTTTATCGAGCCACAGCTCCAGTGGCCACCCTGGGCCTGGACCACAAGCAGCTCCTCGCTCCTCGCCGGCCCCCCCTCAGTATCTGCTCTCGTTTCACCAGGGGACTAAGGAAAACCAGCGCCATCCAGAAGGTTTCTTTCTTATTATTATCGTTATTTTTTACCTCACGGCCATCTCCACAACCCCACTCCTTCTCCCCCTGGCACATGGAGCCCCGGGGCATCACGCCGTGCCGCGATAACCCACACCGGCCCCCAGCGCTCGGCGGCCCGACAGGGCCTGGCCCCCTGGCCAGTGGCCCTGGGGCTGGACACACGGGGGCCGCACGACCGCGGAGGGCCCACAAGCCCCCCTGGCACGCAG
>VWZW01002333.1:86188-105351 GCA_013397115.1 Edolisoma coerulescens | reverse complement strand
GCCATCCCGCCCCTCCCCCCCCCGCCCCTCCCGGAAACTGCCTCCGCCGCCGCCGCAGCCAATCAGAGCCCAGCGCCGGCGCCGCGCCCCAGCCAATCGCCGCAGGCGGCGCGCCCAGGGGGAGGGGCAGCACCCCGCCCGCTGCCCGCCGCGCGCCGGCTCTGCCCCGCGGCCTCCTGGGAGTTGTAGTTCCCTGCAGGAGGGGGCGGAGGGGGCCGGGGCCTGCTGCCCCTCCACCAGCGCCTCGGGCCGGACGCGTTACGCGCTGCTTTCGGCCTCGTCCTTCCGCCTACAAATCCTTCGGAGGATAGCTATCGCCCTGCGGAAGGGCCTTCTACCTGCAGCCTTCCGTCCCCGGAGCAGGTCGGCCGCGCCGCCTCGGGCCGACGGCCCGGAGCGCGGCGCACCGCGTGTGGCGGCGGCGGGGAAGGGGAGGCTGGCGGGAGCAACGAATGCCCGGGCCCTCGATCTGTTTTGCCTCCTCCCGCGCTGGCGTCCCATTTGCTGCGCTCCGTGCCGCTCTCACAGCGCCTTTGCTTATTGGGTGCCGCGGCTGCTGAGTCCCGCCTGCCGTTTCCTCGCGCCCTCCGGCTGTGGCGGGCCGCCGTGAGGGGCCGGGGCCGTGACCGGACCGTCCGGCCCTGTCCTGGTGGGGGCCGCTGGCCGCGGGGCTCCGGGCGGCACCCTGGGTGGGAGGGAGGCCGCGCTACACTTGCTGGTTCAAACCTGGGAATGGCTTTCCAAGCTACCAAAGGTTTTGGTTTCAAAGCCAGCAGAAAGGGGGAGAGGGTGCTGGCTGGGTGCTCAGCAGCTCTGACAGGAAGAAATGGGGTGGCGGCGTCCTGTCGGTCACACGCATCCTGCAGAATCGTCTGAGTTGGAAGGGACCCAGAAGGATCATCCAGCTCTTAAGTGAATCCCGCAGAGGGATCGAACCCTCTCCTGGGCGGGATGCTAAGTCAATAGTCACCTCAGGGTAATAACCGCACAGACCAAACATAGAGCAGGACACTCAAGAATGAGCGTTTTGCCGTAACTTACAGGGCTGTGGCTTGGGTTCAAAGGCGTCGTTACCTGCCAGCATCAGTCCCTGCTGTGGGTCTGACTCAGTGTCCTTTGTTTCTGTTGCAGATGGTGGCTCCCTAGGCGTGGCGTGGCAACCGGAGCGTGACCATGGCAGCTAAGGCTTATAGCCCTTCTGAAGGGGGCCTTCTGTCTTCATCAGCAGCCTTAGTCCTTACTCCCTGGAATGACTCTGATAAGCTAAGTAGATCCTTCCCCCGGGGCAACAAAAGCAGGAAAAGTCGTCTCTCTGGACTCTGCCAGCTTGGAGCATCACTGCCTGGTGAGCATAGCATTGTGGGAATGAGTTCCCATGGAGCTTTCAGGCAGTTTCAGATCTTCCTCTTGCCCTTCCTCAAATGTCGAGCTAACAGCAATAAGTATCTGCTAGGATGCACTTGTTCAGTAAGCACCTGAGCCATGGATTACTGCAGGCTGGGAGAGCTTGTAGGGAAAACATTACTGGATAGGTGCTCTGTATTTGTACTTGTCCCTGGGCAACCTGTATTGGCTGCCACTGGACCACCCTCCCATCTTGTATAATCATCTAAACCACTAAAAATTTCCAAGTGAGGAGAAAGATGTTGTATTGGATTCTGTCAGGATGGGAGGAACTTTGCAGTTTACAGTGTCCAGATGTGTGTCTCCCTGTTCTGTCGTGGTGAGCATGTTCAAACTGTGTACAGTGCCTAAATGTCCTTGTGGTGAGTTGTTCATAGTGCTTCTTCCAGTACTGCTAAACCTTCAAAGCTACTTACTGATTTGGGAGAGGACCCGTGGCATTGGGCTGCAGATACCACTTCTCAGAGAAATGTTTTTTACAGGCAGAACCTTTGAAAATTTTAGTTCAACCACTTGGCACTGTGTAGCCTAAAACATTGGTGTGGACACAGGTAATTCCATGTCACATTCTGTGAACAGTTAATTAAGTGGCTTCACACTAATGCAGTTGTTAATAAGGGCTTGAGCACTTCCTGCAATTATTTAATGACCATTTCATTTTTAATTTGAGAGATTTCAAAACATTTTTAAAACTCCTAAGTAAAACATTAAAGTTAACTGGTCTGGTTAAAACTTACGAATGTTGGCAAGTTGTTTTAGCCTATGGACTGAGTTCATGTGTTCCAGTGGCTGTGATTCAAAAAGATACATTTATTAGAATAGTTTCTGTTTTCTTTAGTTTCACTGATTTTATTTTCTTGTAGTTTCTTTAAAAAATCTAGAAGCAGGCATTTTGGGATTACTTGACAGTTGCTTCAGCTGCCAGCTTTTTTTTTTAATTCATTCCTCTGATACTCTTGTAGTAGACTGTTACAGCAACATTGCTGACCTTTATCTTTTCACAGGGGAGAAGTGGAGCCCTTACTGTTTGTCTTCTCTGACGGCTCGTAACATTTGTACCAGCAAAATTGCTAACTCGTGGGCTCGGTGGGATTCTGCCTCTCTCTCTTCTTCCATTGGGAGTTCTGCTTCTTGCTCTTTTTTACACGCCCCTGCTGTGGAGGAATCCAGCCAGCACCTCCCAGCTGCTGCACGCAACCCAAACCAAGCCATCTTCACTGTGGATGCCAGCACAACAGAGGTACTTGCAGCAGAGCCTGCAGCACTAAGCTCCCCATCACTGCCACAGGTTGTATGATAGCAGGCTAAAAGGACTGGTTTTCTTTTGTGTATCTGCAGGTAATCAGGGTATCCTGAAGGCATTTTGTGGTCTGCTCCAGCTCAGTAGTGTTCTAAAGACTGATGAGTTTATTTCCATTGCAGGTTGTAGTTAGCAAAATACACAAGGCAGTAGCAGAAGCAAGGGTGCGTTGAGTCTTTTTGCAAACAGGCCAGGGAGGTTGTGGACTCCCCGTTGCTGGAAATGTTCTAGGCCAGGTTGGATAAGGCTTGGAAGGTGTCCCTGCTCATAGCAGGGGGGTGGAAGTGGATGGGCTTTAAGGTCCTGTCCAACCCAAAGCATTCTGTGATTCAATGATTCTATAAGAAAGCAGCTGTGAAGTGACATGAGGGAAGAAAGGAAGAGCAGAATGTGCTTCAAGCCTTCTCTCTGTAAACTACCAACCCTGAAATGTGTTTGTGATGGCACAAGATTTCTGTATCTGCCCCAGTAAATATTTCATTTGCTTTGGGAGGGAAAGAATTTCTCTGTTTCTGTCCTGAGAGGAATCTATAATTGGGTCCTGGAAACTTTAAAGAGCTGTGCCATTTTTTAGCTTGAACTGACAGCTCAAATTTGCCCACTTCAAAGCCCCTGACTCCTGACTTGCTCCACTGCACAGGCTCCAGTGTGCCAATGACTGGTGTGATCACTGCACACCTTTGAGTTTGGATTCAGTTTTGAGGCTTGCCTGGGCTTTGCTTGCAAATACAGTTTTGTAGTTTTGCCTCCATGGATGTCATTGTTTACAGTTAAAAGAAAGAAGGAAACCTAAAAGGAAAGCAGTGTCTCAAAACCTCTTAACCAAAAAGATGTGTGGGCAAGGGGTGTCCTAGAATAAGAATCTATAATGAACTCAGAATTCTAAAGAACCATTTTATTTCCACCAAGAGAAAGGGATATTATAAGGCATTAAAGCAACAACCTGAGGCGATAATGAGCTCTTAAAAAAATGTACAGCTTTAATTCTTTGTTTAGGTTTGGTTTTTTCTGTTCTTTTCTAGATCCTAGTGGCCAATGACCGAGCTTGCAAGTTGCTTGGGTGCAGCAGTCAGGAACTCATTGGTCAAAAGCTGTCCCACTTGATATCCAAATCTGGTCAAGAGGCATGGGAAGCAGTGGGTGAGGAGTACCTAGAAACCTCTGACTGTTCATCAGTGGTCTCAGGAACTGTGGTATGTGAAATGTTCAAGGAAATATTCCCCACCACGTAAAGTGGTTATGTAGGCTTTGGTTTGGGATTTTTTTTTTTTTTTTACATTTTCTCTATAATTTCCTGATATATTTAACTTAGTGGGCATTTGGCAATTATGTCATTTGCAGGACTGTTTGGTTTAAAAGTTTGCAGATGTGGGATTTCAAAGGGGAAAAGATGATTTACGGGGACACCCATGAGAACCTTGCAGCTGTCAGCACACATAGTCACCATGACTTGACCAAATCAGAACTTAAAGGACATTAGAATGAAAAAAAAATTGCTTAACATAGAAAAAGTCTATTGTGGAAAAGTTCCCAATTGCCTGGTCCTTAAAAACACATTTTAAATTATCTTGATTTGGATTGTGCATATTATAAAGGTACAAGCCAGTGAAATACTGTGAAATGTCTGTGCCAAAACACCATAGTTGGTGCAAAAGAGTGGAAGTGATATTTTGCCTGGAATGGGGTTGTTTATAAGAGAACTGCATGAGAAGATCTCCATATTATTTTCTTCTGCTGCTGTTGTGAGTTGTCACTAGAGAATCCTTGGAAAAGGAGCTCATATTCTTTCTGGTGTGTTATTTTTGAACTGAAATTGTTGGTATCTCAGAGCCTTATCTTCCTGAATGCTCAGTTGGATATGGGGTGGGGCAAAGATCTAAGTTTGATTCAGTGAAACCCAAGATTGAAATTAAATGTCTGACAGAGGCACTTATTCTAAGCTGTTCCAAATACATTATAGAAGTCACTGTGTAAGTCATAAACTCATTCTGTCAAGATCATCTAAAAATCATAAAAGGCTTGGTATGAGCCTTGCAGGCTATAAGATAAATAAACATTTTCTGATCTGAGAAGAATCTCCTCCCATAAGAAATTAAACTGCTGGTTTTGCAGCTGAAAGTAAGAACTGTGTTACTAATGAGGAGTGTTCATTAGCACCATGGGACATCCCTTAAATAAGGCATCTCTGAGAGGCACTTCTCACCAAATGCAAGGTGTTAGAGTGGCACATTTATTATTCTGAAGTGTTTATCCCTTTAGACTTCCTGAGGCGGGGAGAGACGATACAAAAGTAACAACATTTTCTGTATGATCAGTGATTTATTTTCAGACCTTTTAATCTCTGTATTAAAACTGTGTTTTTCCCCATAAAATACTAGTAAGTAGTCAAGAAATTAAGTTTTTCTAAGTATGATAGGGAGGTATCTTGGCTCAGTATCTTCCTCCTGTTTGAAATTCTTGCTGAGTAACCACAGTCTCAGTAAGCCATGTCTCCGTTTCTGAATCTGCTGGAAAGGTGGATGTTATTGGCCACCTCAAGGAGAAGATCCCTGTCTTGGTCTGGTTGAGGCAAATAAGAAGCAAGGACAGCCAGCGTTGTGTGGTTGTGCTGGAACCAGTGGAAAGACTTTCAGCTTCTGTTTCCTTCACGGCTGACGTGAGTGTTTTCCTAATGATCCAAGGAGACTGCAGTTTGTGAGAGTCTGTGTGGGAGTGGGAGGTGTCTGAAAGGCAGCAGGCACAGGTTGTGACCATGGAGTGTGTCCATGGCAGGGCCTGAAACCAGGGCTGTGCATGCAGGACCTGTGCGTGGATCTCTGATATGGCTCTCCTTGATGTGTTTGACAACCCACATAAAAATACACTCACTCTCCTCAGGGGATGTCCTACACTTCAACAGTGTCTGTTTGGCAGGGGGTTGATCATTTGGGGTATGGATGCCCTTGTGAAGGGATCACCTTGCTGAGGAGCAGTTCTGTGAGGAGTGCTGGACATCTCTGCCTCTCTCCCGGGCAAAGGGCAGGCTCCCTGCACAGTGATATGGGAATATTGTTTTATGCTGTGTCTGCTTTTGCTGAGTGAGTTGTGTCCACCAACGGACTGCAGAATGAAATTTCCTGCCATTGCTTAAATAACTGCAGAAACCATTGTCAAAGTATTGAGTGGACTGTGGCTAAAATGTTAAAATTTTAACAATCCTGTACGTTTTCCTCCCCAGGGAAAAATTACATCGTGTGACCTCCTTTATGCCCATCTCCATGGCTACCCAACATTGGAAGCAGTAGTTGGACTGCACATAAAGGACTTGATTCCTTCTGTGCAGATCCCTCCTCTAGGCAAAAAAATCCCAAAGGTATAGTGTAAGCACCAACCTCGTTCTTCCTTAGCCTTCCCATTTGGAATGCATGTGCATGCTCTTTTCCCTCCTTACATAACAGAGGAAAGTCTTTCCAGAGAAAAGCCTGATTCCCCTGGAAAAGGGTGTGCTGCTTATTTGTGGAGCTGCTGTCTGAAGAGTTCCTAACTAGGGATGAGACCATGCCCTGACCTCTCACTGGAATCTCTCCTGGTGAAAGACAGTTTTTTCCCATCCCGGCTTTGTAAGACACCATGCTCTCTCTGTAAGCTCTTTAAGAATCCTTTGAATTCTTTAGCCCATTTCAATTGTGTCTGTCTGAGGAGTGAAAGAATACCCAGGTCTTGCAAATGCCATGAAAATGGGCAGATAGGGAGTTGAGGAGGCCTTTTTATGAATGCCTAATTTGTTGAAAAGCTACAGCATAGACTGGTCTTCATCTTCAGGATATTTACACTGTTCAACACTGGATTCCAAATCCTTAAAAAAACAGATGTTGTTCATTTTGATATTCACAAGATTGGTTCCTTTTTCTTTTCCTGAGAATTCCTGTGCAATTTTATACAAATAATGAAATAAACCCAAAACATTTGGTTAGTTAGAGGTTGTTTGAGTCGGGTTTTTTTGCTTTGATTTAGAACCTCAGGATCCAGCGAGCTGCAGGCCGATGCAGAGAGGGCAACATGTTTCCTCTCAGTTTAAAGCTGGAAGTCAGCCATCTGGAGGAGGAGAAAGCAGCCCTGCAGAAAGATGAGATTCCACAGACAGAAGGCTCTCTCCCAGGCTATCAGTACTCTGCTACAGTTGTGGTTTTCTCCACCATCAGTGGTCTTATTACTGTCCAGTCAGATGGAATCATCTGCGGCATCACGGATAGTTTTGCTCTAATGCTCTTTGGCTACGAGAAGAAAGATTTGTTGGGAAAGGTAAGATAAGTTCCAGTCCTCCCAGAAGACTGATCCATCTGGCAGCATATCCACTGGAATTGTGAAGTTGTCTTTTACACTCCCTGCCATCACAAAACCCCTGTGCTCCACATGTTCAGTGAGTGAGGTGTAGGATGATGTGAATTCCCGTGCTGTAATTGCTAAGACCTGCAGTGCTGAGGAGCTACTATGGATTTCAAGTAGCCCAAAGCAAGCTGCACAGTTCTGTGTTCTCCACTGCTCATGTGGATCACTTTTGCCTGGCTGGCTGTGAGAACCAGGTACACAGACAGGGATTGTTAGCATTTGCCCCCATCCTGTGAGAGCTGGCTTAGCTTTATAAGGTTTTGTTCTTTGTTTTAGAACATTACATTCCTGATCCCTGGTTTCTATAACAACATGGAAAGGAGCAGTAGCTGTTCTCTGCCTTTGCCTCCTCTGGATGATTCCACAGGGACAGAAGGTGAGTGCCTTTTTGAAGGTGTCAGTGCCTGCCATACAGCTGGCTCTGGCTGCTGTAACCAAGGGGAAATGAGCAGAGACAAGAGGTTCACCTACAAATATGAGAACATTCTTCATAAAAGCAATGTCCCTCCATGCAGTTTTAAATCAGCTTTTCACTATAACCTCAGGTAAAAAGAATTGTTCACCTAAGACTTAGCTTCTCTCTTTGTTGCCAAGAAGATAAAACTGAATATCCAATTTGGAAATTACAGTGAGAATAGAGAGTGCTTTGTACTTAACAAGCACTTCCCCTCCCTCCCTCCCCTGCTAGGACCCTGTGGTATTTTAAAATGTGTAAAATACAGCTTTTGTGACTGTATTGCAGCGGAGCTGTAGCTACTTAGGATTAATATTTTATGGGAAAAATCTGATATTCTGAATTGGCTTGTGCTGCTGGCTAATATTCAGTGTTGTGGTTGCTGTGTTTCAATCAGGGAGGCATCACATATTCTTCTGATGCAGTTTGTATCAGAATTTATCAAAATTTTACTTCTCTGAAGGCAGCACAAATAAACAGAAGCAAAGAAGCCTCGTGTTTCCATATCTGTCTTTTCCAGCTGGCTCTGCCCAACACAGAGAACACCAGCAAGTTCCTGCTTTTGTCCATATCACAAGAGATCTTTCATGCTGGTTTTGTCTCCTTTTTTCTCCCCTATTTTCTTTTTCTTTGTGCTTAGAAATGCACGTCTGTGCTGAAACCAATGCACCCCACTGGAACAAAGGAGAGTTAGTAGACAGTGTACAATTCCTTAGGTAATTCTTTGATGAAATGATGCCCCTAATCCAGGAGGAGTTCAGTTCTTCAGTGAGGAAGCATTGTTGGCACTCAGCCATTACTAATTAAAGGATTGTTCTAGATTCAAATCTAGATTTGTTTGCTCGTTATCTTCTTCTGCAGCAACAATGTTTGGATTACTTCACCTTCCAAACTCATGTTTTTCTTCTGATCTTTTCTCACTGGGGAAGGAGAGAACTTCATCTTCTCTTCTTTCAAAAACATTTAGACTTTTTTTTATCTTACAGCTTCAGTGAGTTCCATAAATCCAGTCCAAACCTTTTCATTCTATGGGGTTGGAATGGGCTGTATATGTGTGGTTTGGTCTTTTTTTTTTTAATGCTGCTGCTGTATGATCATTTTCATTTCAGTCTCTTTACATTATTGGCATTTTTTAGGTCTCTGAACTTCAGTTCAAGTAGCTAACACATGATACCAATATCTGCTAAAGAGCTTTGATAGAAGAGCAAATTTTGGCAGCCCTAAAATATGTAGATTCCTGCATGTGGTGGTTTCTCAAAGTAGAATGGAATGCTTGAATTTTGACTGTTTTACCTCAATCAAGCCCTTTATACTCAGTTCCTTAGGGAAAAGACAGACCAAGGCAGTTCCAAGTTTATTTTTAATCACTGTAGCCTCTGAAGCCTAAACATAAAAGTTGAAGTTGGTGTGGTTTTGTTTCCTATTTGATACAGAGAGCAGCTTCTTGGCTGCATCTTTAGCACACCTTCTGTCAAGAGATGAAGAGCAGAAATTGGAGCAGCAACACAAAGATGACGAATTAATACGTGATGAGAATGAACAAAAGAATGGGACCAGCTTCTTTTCTCCTCCCTCACCTCCTGAAGCAGCATCCACCCCCAATAATAGGTAGGCATTTCATAGACTGCATTTTCACTTGGGAAAATGAAGAGCTGTGCTGGCAATCACCAGCAGAAGCTGATTTTTTCACCTGTGTGATGTCTGTGGGAAGGTGTAGCAAGGGCCTTCCGTGCTCTGCTGTCTTTAGAATCTGAGTGGTGTTTGCAAGACAGGCTGAGCTGTGCCTACCTTAGGTTTTTATTTAGATCTGCACAACCTACCATTGTAAAGTTACAGAAATTGCAGCTCTAAAGGGGACCAAATGTTTCATCCAGACTAGGGAAGGTAATTAGGCTCTGTCTTCACTAATCATAAATAGTGGATGTTTATCTCCTTCCAGCTGGTGTTGCACAACTGACTTGTTGAAGTCAGGTTACCTGGAGGGAATTCTAAGTGTTACTCCTGGTGCTTGGTGTAACTGCCAGGTCATCCATTAAAACAGGCTACTGTGTTACTGAGGCCCAGCCATTTTTTCTTGTACATTTCCAGGTCTTTTTCCTGTTACAGGGTTAGAAATTCTGTAGAAGTACATATATGATGCTCGTGGTTTACCTTAAGTCAAATTTTAAGCCTTCCACATTAGCAATTCTAACCTTCAGTAAGTATTTACTATCCATTTTAAGGTATAGGCTATTACAGCACAGTTCTTGCTGCTTTTTAAAGTGGCTGATAATGTCATTTTCTGTGCTCTCCTGGCTTACATCTCTCATCTCATATTTGGATTGTAAGTGCTCTGCTTCACTGTTTTTCTATGCTGCATTTTTACTAATGGAAATGTTTGCAAAATACCTCGTGCTGTGGGCTTCAGTAAACCCTGACTGATGGAGACATCCATCTCCTGTTGGACAGACAAGGGATCTTCTGTTTTCAGGACTGGAAGTACCCTGCTGATATGCCAGGGCCTGAACAGGAGGCCTAAGCACCAAACTGACTTACAAGATGGATCTTGAGCATGATGCTATCAATACCATCAAGGTTCTTTAGTCAGAAATAGATGATCAAAACATTTATATTAGTTGTTCTTAGTGCCAAACCTGCTGTTGTAGAGACACTTGTATAACCTAGTGTAAGATATATTAAGAAATCCTCCCACCTGATATCCCCAGAGGCTTGCTAGTAGAATATTTTAGGCAAAACCCTTCCAGCCCTGGCCCTGGCTGGTTGGGAAGTGGGTCATCAAAACCAGATGTTTTCTGCACAGAATGGTAAACAAGTCATTCAGGCTGTTTGATGTGGGCCTATAAAAGCTGGACCCCTTTTTTGGGTGAACCTGGGGACCTCACCTACAAGTGGACACATTTGTATGGCATTTTCCCAATTGCTGGGAAAGGTTCTCCAGGTCCTCACTGAAAAAAGGGGCTCCCCAGCAATTGCAGACTCTGGATGATGGTGAAGTATTTAGGCAATTGGTGATGGATCTTTCTCAATCACTATTCTTTCTCTCTCTCACACAGTAATGATTAGATGCATCACCTTGCTTATTTTTGCTTGTTGCTAAAGCTGAGTAATAAGCTTATTCTTGTATCAGATATATCCTTTTACCTCTGTTTTGCCTCAACATTAACAGTAGAGTAAGTAAAATAGTAAAATTCTTTCCATTGGTGTCTGTGCCCATTCAATCACCCCTGTCAATTGGGAAAACACCTGCCACGTGTATTAGTTGTTTTTGTGGTGGTAAATGGTTTATTTATTTAATTAAATGTCTATATTATTTATTATATATTGTCTATATTATTAAATTATATATTATTTATTTACAGGTCTATATTTAGAAATTAAGCTAGAGAAGGGAATTATCCATAGGGAAAGAGTGCCATTTGAGTGCACCTGCTCTTCTTTGGTAAATTTGTTAGGATTTTGGACGCCTGTGCAAACAGCTTCCTGCCTTTTGCTTTTAAACTTGAAATAAAACTGTTGGTGCAGGTTTTAAATAGTGACCATATTGAAGTGGGTATTATACAGTAGGACAGTTTTCTTATTCTTTTGTAATCATGATGTTGCTGATAACTTTGAGTCTTTGCAGTGAGGACAGCCTTGGGCTGTCAGCCCAGCAGAGAGCCTCATCCCAAAAGCTGGCTTGACACAATCACAGCAGTGGAACAGGATAGAGCAGTGGAAACTTCAGGATCAAATAATTCTCAAAAGATGCTCTCTGCAACGCTCTCTCTCACATCATCTGACTCAGAACAGTGGGATTTAGGTCAGAACAGGGAGATTCCAGGAAGATGCAGTCATAGTGCAGTACCTCCTGCAGTAACTGTTGCCTGGTTGCCTGTTTGTTCCAGACTGGAAGACAATCTAAATGCAGCATCCTGTGACCCAGTGAAGCTGCCTTCTGAAGTTACTTGTAACTCACCTGGAACACCAACAGTGGATGAGCCGTGGCCTGGGACAGCCCTGAACTGCAGACAAGACCTTAAAAGCCTCGTGGTTCCAGGGCAGGTGTCAAAAACAAACTCGATGTGTGATGCAAAACATTCCAGCCCCGAGCATGTTGGTGCTGACAACTGCCTGCTAAATGATGCTTCGACCTTCTTTGCACATGAAAGAAACACTGCCTGTGCTGTTTGCTCAGGAAATAAAACTGGTCACGGTGCAGGAGCTGCCACAACCTCTGAAGATGCTGAAGAATCTGAACTGAAGTGTGTTTGCTCTGGTCTTGAGGTACTGGGTCTGAATACTGGTGTCAAGGGGAGCTCAGACAGTTCTGTAGGTGTTCCTGCAGCTCTTGTAGGAGTGTGTTGCTCTGATGCAGTGGACTCCAAGATGCTAACTGAGACAAACGGTGCCTTTTGCACTCATCAGGGAGAGCAGCTGCTGAGTGGTTTTGCCACAGAATCTGATTCTGGATGGCTGGACTCCAGAAGGCATTTACAAAACTCTGAGGAATCCTCCAAAGCATTTCCTGAGAAACCTGAAACCCTTGCAGAAACTGTGGGGGACAACTCCAACAGAAATCCCCTGAAAAGCAAGAGCAGACCTGAAGAAGACTGCCAGTTGCTCAGGCAGCAAAATATGGAGATAAAAGTGACATCAACCCCAGTGAAAGAAGAAGGCAGGCTAAACCCAGCAGCTCCTTTGACCTGGGAGATTCTGGAAGGCAGCTACATTGGGAATTGCTGTCACAGAGATGGTTCACAATTCAGTAAGTGAAACCTTGTCCCCTTCCCAAACTCCTATTGGGGTGCTCCTTTTCACCCACAGTTTTGCAGAATGCAGACAGTTCTGGTTAGAAGCTCACAGTGGAGAGGAAGGAAGAAGCATCTAGAAGAAAAAATGGTATTTAAGTCTACCCAGAGGGTATTAGAAAAGGAGGTGGTGTAAAATACAAAGTTGGTAAGAAATTAATCCCTACTGAAAAGTCAGAAATATTCTCAAAACACAATTAAAAAGTTTGAACCTGATAACTTTTTCTGAACAGAAAATACAAACTCCACTTTAAAACTCTAAATTGCATTAAAATTAAATAATGGAATTTGTTTCATTCACTCCTTCAGCTGCATTCAGTGGCTTGTAGAATAAAATCCCCATTTTTATGTAATGCAGAATAACACTGTGAAATGAATAATCACAATTAGACACTGACAAGTATCTGCTGGAAGTGGGGACTCTGGAGGTAGCTGATAGGTACCTCTAGAATAGCTGTGCTGGTGTCAGCCCCTCTGATGATTCTTTACTGAGCCAGTGTTCCCCAAATCCTGAACTTTTTGTCAAGAGCTCAGAATTTTGTCCTAAAATGTCTGCTGTGGTCTTGTTCAACACTAAAGTTACATTCTACCATTTTCATTTCCTCACCTGTTTCTACAGGCATACTCTTCGAGGTGAAATGTGCAGAACTGCAGGATCCCACTGTGCTTTTCTGTGTCTGGGTGGTGAAAGACATTTCACAGAGCCAAAAGGAAGCTGTAGCAAAGACTCAGCACTTGCTTGCCAGCCTAGCAAACTCTGC
This sequence comes from Edolisoma coerulescens, assembly GCA_013397115.1. Classification (NCBI taxonomy): domain Eukaryota; kingdom Metazoa; phylum Chordata; class Aves; order Passeriformes; family Campephagidae; genus Edolisoma; species Edolisoma coerulescens. Next base: position 92,277 of record VWZW01002333.1, on the reverse strand, counting down.
CCAATCTGTTGCTGATCTTTCTACTAAAAGTCTTGGAGAAGTAAGACATCCTGCCTTTGAATATTGAACATTTCTCTCCTTGTTTGACTGTTAAGCTGAAGCTAAAGTCAAGACGTTTTTCAAATTAATGACAGGAGTTGGTGGGGTGGATGTTGCTTTTCCTTTGTTTCTCCACTTTTTTATATCTATTAAAACAAAGTCTCAATTGCCATTTTGTAACACTTCTGGTGTGGGGCTTAGTGCAGTTTCCAGCCTGAACAATGCAGTTCCAAACTGCAGGATACTCAAGGAGTACAGTTCTCACTATCAGAACCAAAGATTTCTCCTTTTATCTATTCTTGCAGATGTGTGTGTTCTTTTCAGTATTTATTCATTTTGCAACTGTGATTCTGTGGCTTGCTCATTTTTTCCTGCTATTGTAACCTATATATGTGTACTTAGGCCATCAGATCAACTTCACTTTTCGACAGCTCCCGAAGAGCTGAAGATCTTGGAGGATTAAGAGCATGTGAGGGAGAATATGCAAAAAATTACAGCACTCTCAGTCTTATTGGCAAAGGCTCTTTTGGCTTTGTCTGGAGTGCCAGAGGCAAGAAGGATCACCAGGAGGTGAAGTATTTCTTCTAGCTCTAGTGCAATAATAATTTAGGGTGAAAACTGAAAGGTTAGAGCATTCAGACCATTCATATTCTGTCAACACTACACTGTCAAAAGCTTCTCTTTGGTAGTTTGGGGTTTTGCTTTGTTTAAACAGAAATCTGTAATGGAAACAGGATAGCAAAATGTTTGCATTGATGTAGTGTAGGAATGTTACCTGAGACAACAGGTGCAGAATGAACTAATGGATGTAGCTCATTGAAATTGTTGAAAGAAGTAGACATTAATCTTAACAGAATTACAGATTTTAGTCTTCTGTTCCTGGAAATTACCTTACCTGACACTCAAAGCCATGCTTTGGCAGCTGATGCTGAATGCTGTTGTCTCTGTGTAGGTTGTTGTAAAGTTCATCTGGAAGGAGAGGGTGCTGGAGGACTGCTGGGTAGATGATCCTGACCTGGGGAGTGTCACTCAAGAAATTGCAATCCTGCTGAAGCTGCAGCACCCCAGCATCATTAAGGTACAGTGACTTGGAATTAGTGCAGTTTGCACTGCACCAGGTGGTTGGTTTGAGTACTGGGTGTCTCCTGCTCCTCTTCAGGAGTGAAGTGTCCTGTATTGAGTCTGTCTTTTCAGGAAAGAAAGTAACCTGTTTATCCTGCTTTGTTTTGGGGGGTGTGTCACAGCAGGCTATTGCTTGCTTCCCCACTTTTACCTCAAGCTGATCTGAAGATGTGACTCTTAACAGAAAAAAGGCTATTTCAAGATAAAATGCATATCTTGGAAGTGTGATGTCACATCTGAACATGTACTAGTTCAGTAAATAATCTGGACACATCTTGTTTCATCCTCTTTGTTTTGAGGTTGTTGGTTTTGGTTTTGGAGTTCTTTTTTTTTTTTTTTCTTCAGAAAGAGAATTCCTCTTGGATTTAGTTCTGCTCCCAGTTTTAATTCTGTACTCTTTTCAAGAAACATTTGTGCTCAGTGAAATGAGACTTTAAAGTTTATAATATATACCAGTTAAATCTCCAAGAGGAGAGCAATGTTTGTTTAAAAAAAAAGAAAAATGGCAGTTTTTGAGGATGAAGCACATGATTAAACAGGTCTTTTATTTATAGGTGCTGGATGTATTTGAAAATGAATGCTTCTTCCAGCTGGTGATGGAGAAGCATGGATCTGGTCTGGACCTCTTCACATTTATTGATAATCGGCCCAACTTGGATGAGCCATTAGCAAGTTATATATTCAGACAGGTGAGAGCAGAATTCCTGCATGCAGGTGAGGATTGGTTAATGTAAGAACCAGGACTCTGTTTCACTTCACACTGGCTGATCAGCTGGTGTGCTGAATTGGAGTTGTGCTCAATACTTGCAGAACCTTTCCTCACTATTCTGCAGGGCTGATTGAAATGCTGCCTGCAGAAACCTTGTGAAGGTTTCCTTAGAAACAACAAAGAAGCCTTTCCAGGACCTGTGAGGGTTTCCCGTGGAGCTGTGGCCCCTCAGCTGTTATCAGGACAGCACACAGCCCCTGTCACCCAGACACCATTCCTGCAGCAGTCACATCTCCTCTGAGGGTGGAGGGAAAACTCACAGAGGCTGCCCCAAGCCTACAAAAAGCCACATTTTCACTTAGTTCAGTGGTTAGCTTAGTTTAGTTACAGGAGAAAAGGGCTCTGCTCTTTAAATCGAGAAATTACTTTGGATTTTAACGTGGCATAATGCAAAGGAACTCAGGGCAGTTGCCCCCGAGTCAGGAGCTTGCCTGAGAGCTGAACTGCCCTTTGTTTGGTGAGTTAACCACAGCAGCAGTCCCCAGGTAATTCCCCCTCATGAGTTCTGGAGTGAATTCCTTGCTCTAGGGTATGCAGGAACCTCCCCACACCCTTGCTGTGCCCACCCTGCCCTCACCTGGGGTGCTGATGGAAGATTGGAAGCCAAAGGTGTCCCTTCAGCCTTGTGATGGATCAGCCCTTTCCTTCACCCAGCCTGGGCTTTGCAAGGCTGAATTGTTCCCTCAGATCTGAACTGCATTTCTCTGCAGAGGCAGATTTGTATTATAAATAGAAACTTTTCTCCCTCAGCCATCTGCTTTTCTTGTTAAAAACATTGCAGGAGTCACGACGTCTCCAAGGTGATACCACTCTCATGCTACCCCTAATTACAGCACTGAAGCATGAATCGTGCAGGGAGAAGAATGGAGTTGAGGAGTGACTCTATTATTTATACCAAACTTTGCTCTTAAATGCTTTGTCATCCTGCAGCAGGGAAGGCACACAGTAATTTCCTCCTGGAGAAACCAAAGGACCCTCCAAATGAAGCTGGGATAAAAATAGAGTAACTCACTGGGCTGTGAGCTCCGATGCTCACAATCCCATCATGACTGCAGCATCCCCTCCTCCTGCACTTCTGTGAGAGGAAAGCAGCAGAGGCTCTTTAAAGTGTCTCTTCCAAGAGCACTGCAACAATGCTGACAGGCCATTTCCAGTTACCATAATTAGAATGTGTATCTTGTTTAGGTAGTGTCAAAACAAGCCAAAATGGGACTCTGGGAAAGCTGTGATGCCACATCAATCATCCAGGGCACTCTGTGTAGTAACACCTTGTTCTTTCCATCTCTTCCAGCTTGTGTCAGCTGTTGGGTATCTCCACTGTAGGAACATCCTTCACAGAGATATCAAGGATGAAAATATTGTCATTGCTGAAGATTTCACAATTAAATTGGTGGACTTTGGTTCGGCTGCCTACCTGGAACCTGGGAAACTGTTTTATACCTTCTGTGGGACAATTGAATACTGCTCACCAGAAGTGCTGTCTGGCAAACCGTATGTCACCCTCTGAAAAGTCATTTTTGTGCCATCGCACCAAAAAACCCGTGTGTGCAGGGCTGGAACAGAGAAGCCAAGCTGCTGTGCCACTGGAATGCTGCTAGAGCAACCACAGGAAACTGCAGCGAGATTTAAGGCACTGCAGTGGCAGAAATCACTGTGAAGGTTTGAGTGCATACAAAGTAGGGCACTGTAGTGACAGAAATCAAGTTGTAAAAGCTTGAATATGTTCAAAGTTGTTTCTAAATCTGTTGTCAGGCTTTCTCTAGCAAAAGCTGCTCTTTCAGAGAGGTGGAGTAAGCAAGTATTGCTGTTGATAGCACCTTCTCCTTGCATGTCTGTGCTTTGAAACCTCCCACTCTCATCCTCTCTGTTCTCCTTTCTACGTGCTTCCCTCTATTTGAATTTTGGCAGTTTGATCCTTGTTCATCTCCCCACTGATTTTTATACTCCTTGGGACTCAAGGATCCTTCCCTTGCAGTTTCTCTTGCTGCTGTTTTGGTTGTGCTACCTAAATCTTGGCTCTCTTCCCTCTTCTTTCCCTCTCCAAGTGCTCTGTACCTGGCAGCTGCTGCTCTCATCCCTGCTCCACGAGGAAGCCCACTCCCCATCACAGGGGAGGCACGTGCTGTAATTGTACATGCCTGGATGTATCTTGCTCCTGCTTCACAGCTGTTTCCATGGGTCCTTCAGGCATCTCCTCATAATGGAGTTGGGGGGAAGAAGCAATGCAAGGAGGAGAGGAAATTCCTGCTGGGAATGAGATGAAAGGTGAAGCAAGCAGCTCTGCCCTGGCGGTTCCACCACTTACCGTGACAAGGAACTGGCATGTTTTCTCATGGAATTGAGATAGTTAATAGTTATTTCCAAAGAACTTTGGTTTTGAAAGGGCTGGGAGGATGTGTTTGCACTTCCAGTTAAAAGTTTACTTGACAGTTTGGGCTGACGATGAAGAAGGTGGAGGGGTAAGTTCTTGTCACCAGCGTACAAACGTGGAAGTCTGGGTGCACGTTACAAACACTCATCAGCAGAAACTTGGTTGGCTGTTCTGTGGTCGGTTTTATTTTCTGGAGAAGGATAATGCAGACTTCTCAGACACATGAGAACCTTCTTAGAATTCTCACAAACTTCCGATTTTAAAATAAAAATTGGAAACAATTTTTTCTTTTTTCTTTTTACTTTCTTCAGCATGTAGATGTGTGCTTGCAATCTGAGTTTAGGCAAACTTATCTCTGCACAGGTACCATGGCCCTGAGCTGGAGATGTGGTCGCTTGGCATCACCCTTTACACCCTGGTGCTTGGGGAGAACCCCTTCTGTGAGCTGGAGGAGGCCTTGGCAGCTGTCCTGAGCCCTCCTCGCCCTGTGTCAGAAGGTGAGCTCTTCCCATTTGCTTTTCAAAAGGAGCAGATCTCTTGGGAAAGTATAAGCTGTGTTTTTTCACCACAAATAAAGGGGAAGACTGAAAAAATGCTCCCCACTCTGTTCTATGATGATTTGAAAAGCTGCTCAGTGCAGCAGAGTTTGGGGGATTTGTCATTCTTTGAATATAGACCATCTCTCTCATTCCCAACCTGCCTAAAATCCAGCCTGAGCCATCCCTGTGCTGTCTCTGCCCAGGTCTCCTGGATCTCATGGCCGGGCTCCTGCACCCCGTTCCAGAGCAGCGCACGACTCTTGCCGTGCTAGCAGAGCATCCTTGGCTGTGCCAGCCTGTGAACCTGGCTGATTACACCTGGGAAGAGGTGTTTGTCCCTGCTGAGAGCCCAGTCTGAGGGATTCCTCACCCAGGGACGACTTCGAGAAATCGGAGCTGTGTTAGCAGGATAGTTCCCAGTGGAAGGTCACCTGCTGATACCCACGTGTACTCAGTTTATTATTGTTCTTACCCAGGACGTGTTTCAAAGATGTGAGGCAAAGATTTTAATGTTGTTTCAATTGTTCATAGCTTGGAATATATTTTTATCACCTGGTTTTACTTTTTATATGTAGTTTGTATATCTTTCTGAAAAGTGTTTGTTTAAATGAACGATAACATGTCTGTTGGTTTTCTGAGTAGCCTCAAAGCCTCAAAGCCTCAAACGAGCCTCAAAACTAGACATGTAACTGCATGATTTGGGTGGGAGGGGTGGGTTGGTGGTGTCCTTTTTTTTTTTATATCAGAGTCCTGTCTATATGCAGGAAAACAGTCCTCGATTTTGATGAGACAAAGATATTGGGAAGAAAAAATAGATTCAATAAAGAGAATTTGGTCGAGGTCTGGGTAACAGGAACATTCTGGGGTACAGTGCAGCTGGGCTCAGGCTGCTTGGAAGTGCTGGGAAAAGGCAGCGGTTCTGCCGGCTGCTGCTGCTTTCTGACACCAGCTCTGCAGGGAAGCAACAGGACTCGGCTTAATTACTAAAGATTAGCTTAGAATCCACTTTGGACTCTGCTATCTCCATCCGAACACGTAACAAGCTGCCCTCACCTGCCTTCTGCAGCACGGCGGTGGCACCGCGCCCCGGCGGGGATGATGCCCCGCGGCCCGCGCCGCTCTCGGATCGGCTCTGCGGGCATCGGAGCGGGCAAGGCGCTCTGCCCGCGCCCTCCCCAGCGTTCCGGGCCGTTTCTGCCCCGAGCGAGCCAGCCCTGCGCGCCCGGAGGGGCCGGACCGGGCCGGGCCT
>VWZW01002333.1:63074-86182 GCA_013397115.1 Edolisoma coerulescens | reverse complement strand
TGGCGCTGCAGCCCCGGCTCGGCCGTGAGCAGCGGGAGGCGGCGGCGGCGCAGCTGCTGCTGCTCGGGCTGAGCACCGAGGCCGCCCTGGCGCTGCTGGAGCGGAGCCCGGCGCTGCTGCGGCTGCCCACGGAGCGACTCCGGGAGCGCGCCGAGGAGCTGCGGCGCCTGGGGCTGGACGGAGGTAGGGCAGCGTGCGGGGGTGCGGGGGGGGACACCGGGGCCCTGCCGCTGACCTGCTGCCCGCAGGCCGGCTGCTGCGGGCCGTGGGCCGCTGCCCCCAGCTCTTCCACGTGCCCCGGAAGAGGCTGGAGGCGGCGGTGCGGCTGCTGCGGGAGCGCTGCCTTTTCACGGCGGAGCAGCTGCGGGAAGTGCTGGGGACCTGCCCCGCCGTCCTGCTGGAGGAGCCGCGCACCCTCCATCACCAGTTCCAGGTGAGGACCGGGACCCACCTTCCTGCCAGAACCGGCTACGGGAGTAGGGCTGTGCCTGACACCCCCGTCCCGCCCGCAGTACGCCTACTTCAGAATGGGGGTCCAGCAGAAGGAGATGGTGAAGGCTCGGCTCTTCCAAATGCCCTTTGCCGAGCTCCGGAATCGGCACATCTTCTTGGAGCGCCGGGGGCTCTACGAGACCCCACACAAAGGGCAGACCCAAACCAATAACCCAAAACTGAAGGACATCCTTCAGCTCCCGGAGAAAGACTTCCTGGCCAGTCTGGCCCGCTCTACCCCAGAGGAGTATGAGGTCTTCAAGAAGCTGCTGGCTCGAGAGGAGGAGGAGAAGGAAGAGGAGGATGTGGATGCACTAAACACAGAGGACGATGATGATTTGGACAGTGATGAAAAGTAAAACAGCCCGGGAGTGAGGAGGTGAGGCTCCGAGGTGCCCGAGCCCTCCCCTGTTCGGGCACTCTCTGGGTGCTTTGGGCTCGCTCCCACCCCACACCAGCACAAACCAGGGTTGGGTGCAGGGCCCCATGGCTGGGGCACCAATAAATCCCATCTGTCAAATACAACAACACTCATTCCTTCTCCTTGACCAACTACTTAAAAAAAAACCAAACAACTCAGTTTCCATAAAGTGTTTTTATTAAAAAAAAAAAAAAATTAAACAAAACCCCCTAATTTATTTCCAAGACTAGGTTAAACCCTTCCGGCTGCATTACATACTGTGCCGGCTGTGGGACCAGGCTTCCTGCTGCTGTAGGGACAGGTCCTGTGCAAACAGAACTGTCCCGTGGCGGGGCCACCTCCACCTCCACAGCCCATGTCTGACAGAGCAGGGCTGCAAATACTTCCAGACCACGGCTCCAAGCCCTCCCGTCTGGGTTTCCCCTGGGTAGGGAGGACTGGTTTCTTCTCCTGCCCTGGGAAGGCAGGGCTGCTGTGCTTGCCAGGCAGCTGGAACAGGACCGGGCAGCCTTGGAGGAAAACAAGGCATGTCTGTGCTGGGGGAGCAAAGCTGGAGGCGGTGCAGGAGGGGAGCTGGCCAGCTGGTCGTGGCTTCACACTGTCCCTGCCCCTCCCTCTGCAGCTGTGCCTGCGGGCTGAGCGCTGTCACACGGCTCCCGGGAGGAAGAGGGTGGTGGCAGGAGCGCTGGAACTCCTGGGCTTGTCCTGCTCTGAGAGCATCTTCCAAGCTGCTGCTTGAGACGTGGCTGAGCAACAGAGCTCTGTGATGCTCGGCAGGAGGGGAGGGCCTCCCCACCAGAATAATCCCATCTGCTGGGGACACGAGGCTCTATAGCATAACTGTGATATATCTCTGGTATGTGTTAATTTATAATATACACCGTGTACGTTAATACACAAATCTATGTTTAACTAGTGTTGTCATACAAACTCACAAAAACTAGGAACGTTTCTAAGCTACACTTTTTCTTTCCTTGCCTGCCCTGCTGCAGTGCTGTGTGCTGGTCCTCTCCTCCATGTACCCTGCAGCACTGGTGCCACAGGGAAGGCAAACTCTGGGTGCAGTGCCAGGGGATGGCGTGTGGGGCTGGCATCGTCACCAAGCCTCTGCTGTGCCCTGCACTGGTGTGGAGGCAGCTACAAGTGTGGTGGTACTGGCATGCCTCAGCTGACAGACTTCACCCTACAGATCACATTTAAAATTCTTTTTAGGTGCTCTATTGGTTTCTGAGCTGGAAATTTGGTTAAAACCAGGGCTTGTTTACAAAGCAAAGAAAAAAGGCAGGCAGTAGAAGCTGCCTCAGTTTCCCCTGCTAGAGCAGAGGAAACAGGAATGCTCCTCCACTGCCCCTCTGCTCACCTCATCCCTCAGAGCTGCTCACCATTTCTAACTCATCTACAGAAGCTGCTCCTCAGAGCATATTTTTGAGGGCCAGATTTCAGGTGATGGCTAAGGCTTTTTGGTCTGCATTAAACTGTTTTATTTGAGGGTTATAGGTAATTTATAACCTTGGATTATGAAAACAGATTGGTGCAGGTGCTGTTGGCAAGGAGCTGGGCTGATCCCTGAGTGAAGCGGGGAGCCCGTCGCTTGTGCAGAGTGGCTGGGGCTGCTGAGCAGGGCTGGCCCCCTCAAGGGGCACTGCTGCTCAGCTCCTCAGGGGCAGAGAGGGGGCCAGCAAAGGCAGTGCTGGGCCAGCGGGGGGAAAGGAAGCACTACTCAGTGTGCTGATCCAGCTGCATGTCCCTAATGGGCTGGAGGAGAGGGAGAGGTTGACACCAGGCAGGAAGGCTCCCCTGCTGTGTTCAACCCAGTGAGCAGATCTGATCTTCCTGGTGTTCAAAAAGCCCTTAGATGTGGAAAGACGAAGCTTCTACTGCTTTAAAGCCTGTGGAAGAGCAGGAGGAAAATGAGCTGGTGTGCAGTCTGTCAGATGCCCCGCAGCTGGCCTCTTCCCACCCTGGGCACCAGTCTTGGGCTGAGAGAAGGGGACCTACTGTCTGCAGGACTCCAGCCTTTGCCTGGCTCTTTCTGTGCAGGAATCTCTTGTTAATGGAACTGCAGAGCCAGGGGGAAGCAGGGCATTGCCTCCTGCTTCTCCACCCCAGCCACAACCATGAGCCCTCAGCCATCAGCCCTCACACACCCGTGACATGGTGTGAGCCAGGGTTGTGCCCTGGCCTGCCCCCGACTCCCTCCATGGGAACTGCCCCTGCCTGCAGCTGAGGAGGGCTGGAGCAGGTACTTACTTCTATGGCTTCTTCAGTGTGTGACTGTTGCTTGGCTTTCTGGAAGAGAAGGGAGGACAGCACCGTCAGCCCGTGCCCCTTGGCCATTCCTCACAGGCAAGCACACGGCACTGGCATCGGAGCCTTGGTCATGTGTGTACCCCCCTACCAGCCCACCCCCAGCCTGCGTGTCCCCGTGCACGCTGGGGAGCACCAGCCAGCCACATCCTCCTGCCCAGGGTCACAGGAAGGCTGGCACACTCAGTGTGCTGCTGCTGGCTGTACCTGCTGCTTGTCCTCTGGGAACTGGTGCTCTCACAGCTCTCCTTGTAGCAGATGTCCTGGTGTACCTTGTAGACTCTCCTGGACCTACACACACAGTGGGGACGTGAGTGCAGGGAACAAAAGGGAGAGATGTGCTCTGATGAGTGTGAAGGGGAAGTCTGGGTGTTTCCCCTGTTTCCTTCCAGGCTGCAGTAGCCAGCCTTGGCAGGAATGGGGCTCAGCCTGCTGTGCCTGAGGACTGATCCCAGCCAGGCCTTTGTGCCTCCATCGCAGGGAGGGGGGCAGAGCAGAACCCCCCATGCCCTGGGCACTGCACCAGGGCTCCCCCAGCCCTCTGCTCGCAGATGGAGAGGCAGCCAGGAGCTGGATGGGATCTGCTGCTGCCTGGGGGTCACACACACCAAATCCAACCTTGCTGCCACGCGGGAGGGTAACACCAGTATGGAGCTGTCACTTCAGCAACACCCTGCCCTGGTGCACAGCTGGGGGGTACCCACAGGGGCGTGCCAGGCTGCTCGGCCCGCGCTGGGGAGGGGGCAACTGCCAGCTGGGGTTGGAGACGGCCTTGTGCTTGCTCTCCCTTCCCCAAAGCCGAGCTGCAGGGAGACATCCCTGGCTCAGAGCACAGGGGGAAGGGGGGGAGCATAACCTGCAGGCAGTACTCACAGGTAGTGGCAGGTGCCTCCTTCCCACACTGGGAATGACCTGGTTTCCGAGTACAGCCGCGTGCACGAGTGTGGCACCTTCTTGCAGGCTGCTTGGGGAATAGGAGAGGGGAGCTATCACTGAGCCCATCCCTGGCCCTGCCTGCCTGTGCCTTATGGCAAGGGTCTGGTGAGGCCCCCATGGCTTCTTGGCCGTGCTGGAGAGCTGGCCTCAACAGAGCTGACCCACCAGTAGAAGCAGAGCCCCCAGCTTCACAGTGCCTACGTAACTCTCTGGGTAAGGCAGGGGCCTGGCAGAGAGCTCAGTCAGGAGCAGGGACCTGCACTCCTATCTCCTCAAACTAAGAGCAGAGCCCAGCCCCTCTCAGCTGCCAGCATGACACAGATCTCTAGCAAAGCCTGGGGATCGGGGGAGCCCCTGGGTGCTGACAGGGTGTGCTGGGTGACCTACATCCTGGGGGACCTGTGACTGGGACAGCCACCAGCCTGGCACTGCAGGAGGGAGCTTGGCCCTCCGGCACAGCCTGGCACTCACCCAGCTGGCAGACCCGGCCCTTGAACCCTGGGCGGCAGGCACAGTGGTAGGACTCGTCATCTCTGGTACAGGTGCCTCCATTCCTGCAGGGATTCTTGGAGCAGTTCTGCCCCTCTCCTGCAAAACACGCTGGACCATCAGAGCCCGGGGCCACAGCACAGCCCTGCCAAGCCCCTGGCATTGCCAGGGTGCTCCCAGGAAGAGCAGGTGGGCAGAGGTGCCTGCCATGCCTCCAAGGAGGGCAGGCTGGTGCTGAGCACGTTGCCTGTGGGGCCAGGGCTGGGTTCCTGCTGCTGTGGGTCTCCCCTGGGACTTACTCTTGCTCTTTGCCTCACGCAGCTGCAGTGCCAGACTGTCCCAGCTGGACACCTCTGTGTTCTCCAGCTTCACTGGAGCCTCTGGCTCTGGACAATGAGAGGATTAAATGTCACCTTCCAGGCCAGAGCCAGACCCAAAGGCAGCCCCTCCAAGGGGATCCAGCCTGCCCACAGCTTTGGGGCACTGGTCAGGCCTGAGGCGGTGCTTTAGCCCTTCCCAGTTGGCATCCCCAGAAGTGGGGTGACACTCTCACTCCTCCTGGAAGGGTCTGGGACACAGAGTCCTGGGGAGGCAGGGGCAGAACCAGGATGTGCAGTGAGGCTAAGGACTGCCCTCAGGTGTGCCAGGCCCCTTCCCCACTCCATGGCATGGGGTTCCCAGGTGCTCTAGGGTATCTTGGGTTGGCACTTGTACTCCCGATCTTCTGGGGATGGAAAATGGGGGCTAGGTCTGGACTAGTGAGGGGTTTCTCACTCAGACACACTCCTTGGGTGTGAGGTTATTCTTGACAGTGGGGGCTGAGGCTGCTGGGCAGGCAGGGGCTGCACTGGAGGGCTATGGAGCCATTGCTCAGGCCCCTGCTGCTGCTGGCAGGGAAGAAGGGCAGCTGTGCCACAGTCAGCATTGCCTCCCATCAGCAAGGGTCCTTCTCTGGGCTCCCCCAGCCAGTCACCCCTCTCCTCGGGCAGGGCTCTAACAAGCAGAGCAGATGTTTGCCTGCCCAGGGCCAGGTGAGAGAGCTCCACCCTCCTCTATGGCTCCCCCAGCCCTACAGCAGCCTGCCCAGCTGCCACCTCAGCTTGCAGGGAGGTGCAGGAGATGGCACTGGATGACAGGAGCAGCACACAAAGGCAGAAGAGCACTTACGTGTCTTCACAGTGATGGATTTTCCCAGGGCAGTGCCAAACCTGGCGCTGATCCTCCCTCTGCCATCCACCAGCTCCGTGAACCTGGGACAGGAGAACCATAAGGAGAACCTGTGGGTCCCCCAGGCCCCGCGTGCTGGGGCTCATGGCAGCTGCCTAAAGCATTCACTGGTGGCATCAGGATCTGTGCAAGTCCCACGGTGGACCTGCTCACAGGGTAAGGGGCCTTCCCGGCTGAGAACCCCAGTGGATGGGCAAGAGGCTGCACCCCAGCAGGAGCCTGGCTTGGCCCTGCACACACCCGGACATGGAAACTGGGAAAAGGGGCTAAACTGGGAAAACGGGCTGGCTCAGCCTAGTGCTTGGGCTGAGTGCTAGTGGAAGAGCCAGGAGTGCTGAAGCAGTGCCTACCTGGGGGCTGGCGAGGGCTCCTCAGCTGTGTCATGATCTGCTAGCAGGCGGAGCTCGGGCAGGAAAGCTGGGGGCAGCCTGTTCCGCAGAACCCGAGGGTGCCCAGCTTGGCTCCACCGTCTCTCTGGAGCCCCATCCCTCTGCACTGCAGACCAAAGGATGAGCCTTAGTGGGAGGCAGTGTGAGCCAGTAACCGACCAGTTAGTCCCATCATCCCATGCCATCATCCCCAGGCTGCCAGGTGACACACGGACACTCTCCACACACCGGGCATGCAAGTGCCCATCACCAAGCTGGAGCTCTGCATCTGCCCTTCGCTAACCCCACAACCCCCACCTCCCCTTCCAGCGGACCTGTGTCTTATCCCCACAGCCTGCTGCAGACACCCAGTGCTGGGGCAGCAAGGGCTCCTCACTCTGTTGGCCAACTGGTTTCTGCCCCCTGCCCCGCTTCCCTGTCATCCCATTGCCTCCCGTGCTGCAGCAAGGCAGCAGAGCCCCGTGAGCGCTTACAGGTGTTGACGTAGAGGTGGATGGGCTCGCTGTGCACCTGGCCCTGCTCCGTGTTCTGCACAGCTGTCAGGGACAGGTGGTAGCGCTGCCCGGGCAGCAGGTCCCGCACCGTGTAGGACACGAGTTTCCCGTTGGGCACGTAGCGGCTCTTGACGCTCTGGGCAGTGGTGACGTTGATGATGTACCCCTCCATGGTGCCAATGGGCGGCTGCTCCCACACCATGGACACAGAGGTGGCGGTGACATGGGAGGCAGTGAGGTTTTGTGGGGGGAGAGGCCCTGCGGCAGGCAGGGGATGGGGAGGAAAGTGGTCAGAGCCGGTGTCCTTGAATGGCCACTGCCCTACTTGCCCACGCCACCTTACACGTCTGCCAGGGCCCCAGCTTGCCTGGCACTGCCCGGGCCAGCCCCGAGCCTGCTCCAGCCATGGGATGCACTGCGAGGGGATGCTCAGTACTAAGTGCTTGCCAAGACAGACAGAGCCTCACTGCACCCTGGCACCCAGGTCAGCCCTCGCCTTCTGACTGCCAGATAGCCGGGGATGAATCGGGCCCATGCATGGGGCTGGGCTCATGCTGGTCTCAGAGACTGAGCAACATTTGGCAGGGGAGGGCATGCCAGTGTCTTTCCTGGCCTCCCCAGGCCTGCCTGCACATCTCCTACCTGCTGTGCTGGCCAGACAGTCTGGCAGCTCCCACACCTCTTCCTCCCCACAGCTTTCCTGCCAAGCCCCTGCACCTGCCAAGCCGGGATGGCAAAGGCGGCCTCACTCACTTGTCCACACATGAAAAGGGGCTGTGGCCAGGCTCTCTGAGGGGTGATCTTCCACTCCCAGGCCGCTCAGCGTCGTGACATGGATGATGTATCTCTCTCCTGGCTGCAGGTCCCTGTGGAGGAAAAAGATAGGGTGGGAAGGGGTAAGTGGGGCATCCTGAGGGAGCCAGTGCCCTGGCAGCCACCACCACCCCACTCACAGGAAGGTGTACTTGGCCACGCTGCTGTTCAGCTCCACGGTGCGGCCTGCCAGGTCCCCCATCTGGCGGATGGAGACCCTCACCCTACTGACAGTGGAGTGCTGGAGCCGGTGGAGAGCCCACTGCACCGTGATGGCACTGGCAGTCACATTCGTGATCTCAAAGCCTTCCACCGGACGCGGTCCTGGCCGGAGCAAGCAGAGAGGACTGCGGTCATCGTGGGTCGCCCCATCCCTTCCCCATGTGCCCCCAAGGGGGGTCCTGCCGGCACCTCTGGATCACCTTCCCCAGTGGAGCAGCTCAGTGCCGCCTCTCCCACTGAACTCACGCTCTCCTGTCCTGACAGCCTCCAGGCAGGTGGGAGGCACGTCCATCTGCCCACCCACAGGGCCTTGTGCACCCCCGAGCACCCCCAAGACTGTCCCCTCTGCCCCAGCCCTCCACCACAGCTCCAAAGAGGCTGCAGTGCCCAGGCCTGGCCCTAACCATAGAATCATCAAGGTTGGAAGAGACCTAGAAGATCATCCAGTCCAACCATCCTCCCAGCACTGTCACTATAACCCCTACACCACATCACCCAGCACCAGTTCCAGATGGCTCCTTAACACCTTCAGGGATGGTGACTCTACCACCTCCCTGGACATCCTATTCCAATGCTTGACCACCCGAAGAGTGAAGATTTTTTACTACTACCTAATGTGAATCTCCCCTGTCTTGGCTTTAAGCCATTTCCTTTTGTCCTCTCTCTGCAGGCATGACAAAAGAAACCAGCCTCCACCACACTACAACCTCCTGTCGGGGAGTTTTGGAGACCGATGAGGTCCCCCTGAGCCTGCTCCTCTCAAGGCTAAACAAACCCAGCTCTCTCAGCTGTTCCTCATAAGATATGTTTTCTAGACCTTTGACAAGCCTTGTTGCCCTTCTCTGGACAAGCTCCAGCGCCTCAATGTCTTTTTTAAAGTGAGGGGCCCAGAACTGAATGCAGGGCAGCCTCAGCAATGCTGACTGCAGAGGGATGATCACTTCCCTAGTCCTGCTGGCCACGCTGCTCTCGATACAGGTCAAGATGCCATTGGCCTTCTTAGCCATTTGGGCAGGCTGTTGGCTCATGTTCAGCCAGCTGTCAAACAGCAGCCCCTAGTCCCTTTCTGTTGAGCCCAGCCTGGAGCTGCAGGGGGTTGCTGTGACCCAAGTGCAGGACCCAACACTTGGCCTTATTGAACATCATGCTGTTGTCCTTGGCCCTTTGATTGAGTGTGCCAAGGTCTCTCTGCAGAGCCTTCCTACACTCAAGCAGATCAACAATCCCATCCAACTTGGCGTTGTCTACGAATTTACTGAGGGTACCCAAAATCCCTAGGTCCGGACCATCAGTAAATGCGTTGAACAGGACTGGGCCCAAACTGAGCCCTGGGGAACCCCACTAGTGACTGCTAAGTCCATGGCACACTTCAGGTGGCCACCCTGACCCCAGCATCCAGCCATGGCTTGAGGCCCCATGAGATGCTGTGCCCAGTGCTATGCTGCCATCTCCTCCCATGGGCTTCACTTGGTCTCAGCCTGCTGTGGGAAATGTGGCCTTTGGGCTTTACCACCACCATTCTCCTCTCCTCAGAGGCCATCTTCTTTCCTACATCTAATTCCCTCCATCCTGTCTGCATTTGATTTCCACACCTGCCTGCCCTAGAAGGCGGGATCACAGCTGCTCTGCCTGTCCATGCCCCAGAGGCATCACTGTGCCCCTTCTTCTGCCCATGGAGCAGAGGTGCCTGGCAGCCTCTGCCCTTGCTGGCGTGTTCCCACAGCAAGCCCAGCAGTATGGCAGGGTGACTGGTCCACGGGATTGCAGAAGCCCAGCTGCCTGCCTCGCATGGGGGCTCCTCACGCTCTCCTGGGCACAGTGACAAGGAGCAGAACAGCCTGACCCCAATGAACAGGATTCAGGAGCAGTCCCTGCTGCAAGCTCCCTTACAGCCCCTGGACAGGGTGAGCCACAGGGTGTCAGGCCTTTTACTCACAGCAAAGAAAACAGCGATTCTCTGTGTCAAGCACTTTCCAGAGGCCCCCAGCTGGATTTTAGGACCCGCACCAGCAAACCTGCCAGGTTTGACCCCATGCTGGAGCTGGTGGCAGGCTGGAGGTGGCAGCACAAACCCTGGCACCTGCAGGGGCCGCGCACGCTCACGACCGTGATCCCCCTGGGGACGCTACTCACTAGTGCGCGTGGTGAGCATGACGGGCCTGCTGATATCATTCTTGTTGTTCACGTTGCGTTTGACTGAAAAGACAGAAATATTGTAGGCTCTGCCGGAGGTTAGTGCCCGCAATTGGTGGGCAGAACGACTTCGGTCCACAAAATCTGTCCTGCGGTAAGAGCCGTCGAGGGATACGTACGTCACGGCGTAGCCGTCAATGAGTTGCCTGGCAGCTGCGTCCTCAGGTGGGTGCCAAGAAATCAACACACCAGTGTCCTCCACCCTTTCCACCTTTAATGAGGTTGGTGGCAGCAATTCTTCAGGGTGTGTGCAAAAGCAAAGGGGAGAGGTAATGCCATGAATCTTTAGAGAACAGACCCCGTCAGCAAGCGGCAGAACAGCGGCGGTAAGAGGACAAGGTCCTCGCTTGTCTCACTTGGCACACCTGGCAGGGGCTCTGTGGGTGTAAGCCGCCCCTGGCTCAGTGGGCACAGGAGGAGCCAGGGCGCCAGGAGCATTCCCTGGTATCACTGGTGGCCAAGCACTTGCCACTGCGGGATGGGGCGAGGGCTCCTGGGGAGGCCAGTGCCAAGAGGCTTCCCTCGGACGCCTCTGCCTCCCCTCCTGAGGGCATCCGAGGGATTGCCGTTGCTGCAGGGGAAATCTGTCCCCCGTGTCCTGGTGCCAAGCTTGGCACCTGCGGCAGCGACTCAGCATGCTAGCACCCACCCATGGCATTGGTGGGGCATGGGCTGCCCCCCCCAAGGCGAGCCCCCAGCCCTGCCCGCCTCAAGGAGCGCTGCTGGTCCCAGATGGCGTTGAGCCCCTCGTGGGCGTTGGGCACTGCCAGGCTGGCGTCAAGCCCCACATCATGTCCTGGTGCCGCTGCTGAGGGCCTTTACCTTTTTCGCAGTTCTTGCCTGTGTAGCTGACTTTGCAGGTGCAGCTGTGGGTGCCATTGCTGGGCAGGCAGTAGCCTCTGCTCCCACAGGGGTTGGAGAAGCACGGGTCACTGGCTGTGGGAGAGGTGCCAGGTTTGGCAGTGTCAGCAGTGCCGCTGACCCTGGGGCCACCCTGCGCTGCCCTGCCTGCCTCACCTGTCTCACAGTGGTAGCCGAAGAAACCCTCTGGGCACACACAGAGGTAGGAGCCCCCGTAGCTCTCACACTCCCCTCCATTTCGGCAAGGGTCTGACTCACAGGCATCCACTTCTGGAGGTGGGAGAAGGCCGGTGGTGAGCATGCCAGCATGCCAGCAGCCAGCTCCCACGAGTGAGCCACAGTGACAGACCGCCAAGGGGGCAGCAGGGCAGATGTGTAGCCCAGGCTTTGGCACAGGTGGGCTGGACACTGAATCCCCCACTGTGCACCATGGTGCATCCCCTGGAAGGGGTGAACACCTTGGAAAGGGAGTCCATCACTGGTGGACACCTCATTCCTTGCTCCCTCCCCATCAGAGCAGTTTTAGCTCTGCCCCCCAAATGACAGGCAAGGAGGTGCAACAGTGAGCACCCAGGTGATGGCTTGGGGTCAAGGTGTCCAAGACAGTGACCAGCCACCGGGCATGGTGCCAGCCCTGGCAGTGTCCTGGTACCCACAGTCCAGCCTCCCACTGACCCAGGAAGGGAGAGCCCCTACCTGTCTCGCACTGGGTCCCCAGGAAGCCCTCGGGACAGTAGCAAGCAAAGGACCCAGGGAGGTCCTGGCAGGTCCCGCTGTTCTTGCAGGGCTCCGACTGGCACTCGTCAACATCTGGGGTCCGGCGGGAAGAAAGGCACCAGCTCAGCACAGAGACAGCTGGTGGCTGGGGACAGGGGCTTGGAGAGGCAGCACTTCTCCCACAGGGCATGGACCCTTCCCATGTCACTTGCTTCCCCAAGCCCAGTGGCGAGGAACATCCCTGCTCCTGGATGCCCGCTGCCTCATGCCTGCCCCTGAGGCACATGGCATGGGGACATTCCTTCAGGGACACCTGGGAACAACTGGCACTGCGGGGCTGTGCCAAGCGATCCATCCCATGGGGTGCCTGTGTCATGTCCCCTCATCTAACTTGCAACAGCCCACCTTCTCCTACCCCTGTCCTCTGCCAGATCCCAGGGAACTGGGCTGGAGCCACCTGCCAGAGTCCCACCACCTCCCACGCTGCCCATTGTCCCCGGCCAGGAGCAGTGTCTCCCTGCTGGAAAATCCTACAGGCTGGCTGGGAGTCCTGGGAGAGAAGCCCTTGCCTCAGGCTGATCCAAGCACACTCAACTCCTGGTAACCTAGCTCCTGGCCATGGAGTTTGCAACCCACTGGGCTTTCCCAAGGGCTGGAGGGTGAGGAAAGGATTGTGACATTCCTGGAGCATGCCTGGCACGGTCTCTTACCCATCTCGCAGTGGTGGCCGGTGTAACCTGGCTCACACAAGCACAAGAACGCAGAGACACGATCCTTGCACTGGCCACCGTTCAGGCAGGGCTGGGACTGGCACTCATCGATCTCTAAAGGCATTTGAACAAGGGAGAGACAAAGGGAGAGACATGAACACAGGACATATCCCGGGGGGGAAGGCAGTAGACAACTGGAGTACATATCCTGGGGTCACCAAACCATGGTTGTGACCACAGCCCACCGGGATGGTGTCCCAGGGCTTGTCCATTCCCCAGCACTCCTCACCATCACACTCAGGGGGGTCGCTCCAGACACCTGGCACATGGCAGACACGGGGATGGTTGTGCTGGCTGAGGATGTAGCCCAGCTCACACTGGTATTCAGCCAGTGAGCCCACCTTGGTGGAGTTGAAAGAAGCCTGGGCATGCTTCACCTCACTGGGGATGCCACAATCGACCTCTGGGGAGAGACAGGGGATGAATGGGGCCCACAGAGGTGCCCCAAGTCCCCATCTGGAAGGGGAAGCGCAAGGCCCTTACCAAACTGGCAGTGCTTCCCTACATAGCCCACGGAGCAGGTGCAAGCATAGCCCCCGCCGAGGTCCTCGCAGGTAGCCCCATTCTCGCAGGGGCTAAGAAAGCAAGGGGAGGGCACTGGAAGAAGAGCAGAGCAAAGAATGAAACCAGAGCCAGCCCCCTTCCCCTTCCAGCAGGGCACAAAGAAGAGTTGCAGGGAAGGGGGCTCAAAGCAAGCGGCGAGCTCCTGACAGTCAGGCCCATCATCCCCCCAGGTACTGGCACGCCCTCCTCCAGCCTACCGATCTCGCAGTGCCGGCCGGTGTAGCCTGGGGGACAGTCACACTTGTACTTGCCGATGTAGTGGAAACAGGTGCCTCCATTCTGGCAGGGCCCCGACGCACAGGGGTCCGGCTTACCTGGGGGCACAAGGCGGGCGTGAGCCTGGTGGGGCAGCTGCCACCTGTCCTCCCTGTGGGGGCGGGGGCTGTACCGATCTCGCAGTGCTTGCCGGTGAAGCGGTAGGGGCAGGTGCAGTGGTACTCGCCGTCCGCCTCCCTGCAGGTGCCCCCGTTGCGGCAGGGCCCCGCGCTGCACAGCCGAGGCTTGGCTGCAGAGAGAGCGCCCAGAGCGGGGTCACCCAGAGCCGCCGCCTCCCACCAGCACCCCACCAAACCCCTCGCTGCGGGAAGGCTGACTGCATCCTGGGCCCAGCAACACCACGAAAATTACACTGGAGATGTGTGCCGGGCCCTTGGGGGCCCACAGGTGCATGATGCTGGGAGACAGCTGGCTGCTCCCAAGGGTAGAAGCTGTGGCACGTAAAGAAAAAACACCGACACTGATGGTGTTGTACAGGAAACAACTGGATCTGCTGCTGGGACTGTTGGGTGTCATGAAGGGAGTCATGCAATCCCTCCCTCTACCCTGTAGGATGGGATGGGAAAACCTGCCCCAACTTCCAGCTCTGCAAGTAACTGTTCATCTCCCAAAAAGGTCCAACCCCTTCTCCCGACCTCTGCCAGGTGCTGGGGCCACAGGGAACACTGTGGAGGTACCTTTCTCGCAGTGCATGCCAAGGAAGCCTTGAGGACATTCGCAGATGTACGAGTCGTCGTGAACCTTGCAGGACCCCCCATTCAAGCAGGGCTCTGAGTCGCAGGGGGATGGCATCGCTGCAGAGCCAAACAGAGGGCATCACCGAGGACACATGGCCAGGGGCACAAGGGCAGCTTCCCTGCTGGTGAGGGTACCCCCTGCTTGCCCCCACCCCAGGGCTGTTCCCACATCCCCGTGGAGTCTTACTGTGGTTGGTGCCATAGTTGGTGTGGCAGACACAGAGGTAGCTCCCGCCATACTCCATGCAGTACCCACCGTCCGGGCACTGCGTGTTCATGTTGCACGGTGTCGTGGTGACTTCTGCAAACACATGGCCAGTGCCGGGTCCCTCAGCCAGTGACAGGAAGATGCTCACATGGAAGCAGGAGTCTCCTAACTTTGCAGGGTCCAATGAGACAGGACAGACCCTCTGGCACAGACAGTGCAAATGGCAGTGCCCAGCCTGGATGCCCAGTGAGCTTCAGCGAGGGAGTGCACAAAGGCTGCGACTCCCTCCCCACCCATGGGAGCTGGGCTGAGGCAGAGGCTGGGATAGGCACAGCTCAAAGGGGGAGTGATGGAGATGGAAGCATTGCCGTCTCACCAGGCAACTATTTTCAGGCTCAAATTCAGTGTGTGCCCCTGGCATTGTGCTAGGCTCAGGCATGGGTCTCACCCACAGACTGCCTGACTCAAGCATCCCGGAGGGAATGAACACAGTAGGCAAGAAGCTTTCACCTACCAAATTCACAGAGGAGGCCAAAAAACCCAGGAAGGCACTGGCAGACGGTGACATTCCCCTCCAGACAACTGCCCCCATTACGACACTCACAGCCCTCAGAGAGCTCTGCAAGAGAGGAAACAGGAGCTTCTCAGGACCTCTCCTGCTTGTGGGCTGGGACAGACAAGCGGCCTTGCCAGATGCCACTCACAGGGGAAGCTCAGGTGGGTAGCAGCCCTGAGGCCCTTAGACACACAGGCACAGCCTCCTGCAGCAGGACAGACCCTCTGTTCAATCCCAGAGCCCTGAACAGGCTCTCTGGGGCTGCTGCTTCTCCCTCTCATGAGCATGAAGGCTCCCCTTGAGATGCTGCACCCCACTAGCGAGTGTCCTCGGTTGGTACTCACGGTCTCTGCAGTCCTGTCCAGTGTAGCCCTCCTGGCACTCACAGACATAGCCCCGCTCCGTCTCCAGACAGCTGCCCGCGTTCTGGCACGGGTGGGAGAGGCAGGCGCCAGGCACGCGGGGCCCTCCTGTGGGGAATGGGGAGCCTGAGCTGGAGGGGTCGATCTGGGGCTGGAACATCCCCCGTCCTGGGGATCCTGCTGGAGGTCCCAGCACGATCAAGCAGTCCCACAGGAAGGTGTTCCCTCCTGGCAGCACCACGGCCCCTCCACACGTGCTGCCCACCAGTTTCAGCAGTGCCTATGACTGACACAGCCCCTTTGCAGCCATTTGCCCATTCCTGCCCGGTGCCCCTGACTGCAGGTCCCATGCCAGGCTGGTCGAGGCTCAACCTCACGCACCATACTGGCAGTTGTTGCCGTAATAACCCGGGGAGCAGGTGCAGATATAGCGGCCAGGGCGGATGTAGTTGCACGTCTGCCGGTTCTGGCAACTCCGGTCCTCGCAGGAAGATGAATCTGGTAAGGGGAAAGCAAGGAAGTGAGCGTGAGGAAAGCCTGGGCCTGGGAGAGGGGCCATGATGGCCAGCAGAACATGGGGGACACAGTCCCTGGCGTGGGTCATCCAGGGGCACAGGCACCTGTCTCGCAGCGCTGTCCCACAAAGGGCTCCAGGCACACACAGGTGTAGTTATCGACCAGGTCGATGCAGTGCCCGCCGTTCAGGCATGGGCTGGACTCACATTCGTTCACCTCTGCAAGGGGAGGCCAGGAAAGGTGGTCAGGTCATGTGTGGGCACAGCCAGCTCACCTGGTGTCTCCCAGCCTGGATGATGCTTAGGAGGGTGAAGGCGACAGACAGAAAAAAATAGGTGCCACTGGCAATTCCAAGCATTCCCCTCCCAAAACTACATGCAGGAATGAAGCTGACTGGGAAGGAAGCTTGCCAAGGTATGAAATGTCACCATTTCCACCCCATAGCTGGTTGTGTCACGCACCTGTTTGGCAGTCCACCCCCGTGTACCCCGACTGGCACAAGCATGCTGCTGTCCTGTTCGCCACCTGGCAACTCCCACCGTTCTGGCACACCCTGCTCTCACATGGTGATTCTGCTGCAGAAGAACATCAAAAAAAAGAGGGGCAGGGGTGTCAGCCTAGGCGCAGGACCAGCAAGCACATGGCACCCTCTACACGTGGTGATACCAGGCCTAGGCAGAGCACAGACTGGAGCCACCCATGAACCTTCTGTCAGGAGACAGTGGCCATGTCCCCAGTCATGACTGTCCCCAAAACCTGTCCTTAGGCAGCTCAGCTCTTTCATCCCCCTGCACCTCCTGGATGTCAGTGTGCTGTGCTGGGCATTTCTCCCTCCCTTCCTTCCTCCTCCACAAGTCAACTCCCTTCTCGCCTTTTCCACTGGCGCGGCAGCTTGCTGGGAGCCAAATGCTTTGGCGGCACTTCCACTGGCAGGCAGAGGCCAGCAGCAGGGGAAACCTGTAACCATGGCCCCTGCCAGGGACTGGGAGGGTCTCCCCTGGCTTTGAAGAGCTGGGGACCAGAGCATCACCTGCAAAAGCAGGGCCTGCAAGGCTTGTTTGAGCACTGGCTGCCAGCTTTTCTGGCTAAGGGAGTGGTGGTGGAAGAGTGCTGGCAGCAGTGCTGAGCGAAGCCCTCAGAAGAGTCAGCAGCAGGAAAGGCTCACGGCCAGAGAAAAGCTTCTTTTGCCTGAAGCAAGCTGAAATCCAAGTTGGCTGTCACAAACTGCTAGAGCCCAGCAGCTACTGCAGGAGCCCTGATCTGAAGAGCCCTCCCAAGAGCAGAAGTGCCCCCCAAGCCTGGGGTCTCTGCTTTTCAGGTGCCGTACTGCTCACCGCTCTCGCAGTTGTTGCCTCTGAAGCCTGGCGGGCACCTGCAGGTGAAGCTGCCGGCACCGTTGAGGCAGGTGGCTCCGTTCTGACATGGCTGGGAGAGGCACTCATCCACATCTGAAACAGAGCCCCGGTGGGGACAGGAGCTCAGGGCAGGGACAGACAGACTGCCAGCACGCAGCAGTGGCACTGGGAGCGAGACCTGCTCCCTGCAGCAAAGCGCTCACCAACATGGCACCTCTTCCCGGTAAAACCGGCCAGGCAGGAGCAGGTGTAGGAGGGGTTCCCCGTGATGCAGTCCTCGATACACTTCCCCCCATTCAGGCAGGGCCGCAGCGTCAGGCAGACAGAGGCTGTGGGAACAGGCAGTGACCCCTGTCAGCCCCCACCCTGGCAGGGCTCACCTGCCACCTTCCAGCCACACCAGTGCCAGGGTCTTTCCCTGCACCCGCCCGGCTCCCTGGGGTGCTTGGGGAGCCCACGGGGCTGCCTGCCTGATGGCGGGGCAGGGTCTGCTCCTCGCGAGCTCCCCTGGGACAGGGGGCAGTTTTACTCCTCCTGTGAAAGGGGGAGAGGCTGCACAGGTCTGCAGCCTGGCTGCAGGGAGAAGGTCTGCTCCACTGGCTGGGGGGACACGGATGTGCCCTCACTTATCATTCAGGGCAGAGGGAAAGGAGACAGGAGAGCCCATGTACAGAAAATCCACCGATAACGCAAGACACACAGATCACAAGTGGGAAAACATGGCCAGGGGGAAGTGGGGATGAGGAACCGGAGACCAATGGCTCTGTGGGGGATGTGCCAGGACCCCTGGAGTGGGGAGCATGGACCAAGCCCTGGCAACCTAGCCCCACATGGCAGGCTGACATTCAGCAGCCCTCCACATGGCTCAGCCCAACATACTGGGACTGACGGACATATGCACTCCTCAGGGGTGCTGGTCCCTCATGCCCTGCCTGGCAGTGGGCTGGTGGGGTCCCAACTGTGCACATCATCTCCTCCCCAGCCTCCCTCATCACTCCCCGCAGGCTCCTTTAAACTAAGAACTCTTCCTCCCCTTCCCATTTGCTCTCCCAGCCCATTCCCAGCCCCAGGGCAACCACGGGTGCCATCCCCAACCACAGCTGGTGCTGAAGACAGTCCCCGCATAGCTGCCTCCCCTCCCTCCCCAAAGCCCTTCCAGAAATCTCTTCCACCCCGCGGAGGTGGGGGTTGAGGCAGGGAAAGATGGGGCTGGAGAACAGTGTGGGGTTGGGTTGGGAGTTAAGTAAACCTAACTGCTGTCCTCTTACTTGTATTGCTGCAGCCCCCCACTTGCACCTGGGCATCATCGATTCTGAACACCCAGCGCCCGGGGATACCCACATTTGTCGTCATCTCCACGTCAGCGATGTCATCGGTGCGGGATCCGGGGATGTTGAAGTAGCGCTTTCCATCACCAGCGTTAAAACCTGCCTGGAAGGACAAAGGCAGAGAGTACAGAGACGTCACTAGTGCATGGGGGAAGGCAGCTGGAGCACCTGGACTCATCTCTCCTGTCACATGGCACCACTGGTGGCACCGCTCAGACCAACTTTCCCCTTCCACATGCCCCAGGCCAGCGCTCAGCCCTGTCCATACGACAGGACAACAGGGTGAAGTGGACGCTTGGCCTGCTCATGTCCCTTCCCAGGAATTAAAATCCCATTCGCTTCCTCTCCACCTGCAACATCCTGCCTGCTGCAGGCCGGCAAGCAGGGAGCCAAGCATGGATCAACTGTCGGTAAATTCACACATCCGACTGGGTACTGGGGTTTTTGTGGGTGTGGGTGTTGGCTTTTCTTCCCTTTAACACAACAACACACACAGGGATGAAATAAAACTACAAGCAAAAGCTGTGCTAGCTGTGGCAGCTGCTCTTAAAGGCTGAGGTTAGGAAGGAAAAGGGACTATGAAGCAGCAGCCAAGGCAAAGACCTGTGGTTTCAGGGTAACAAAGCCCCCTGTATGGTCTCAGCTTTGGGAGCCAGAGCACACACAGATATTTAAGAACTCTGAAGAAGGAGAAAAAAAACAAGCAGGGGGAAGTTTTCCACCTCCAAGAAACCCAAACAGGAGCCACGAGCTCACAAGGAGGATGTGCTACCCAGGCACCCCAGGGGCCACATTTCGCCACTTACCTGTGCTGCAATGCCACCGAGCCCAGCAAAGTCCCCCCCACTGCTGGCGTGCATACCCGTGGTCCAGGTGATGGACTCATAGTTAAATATGGTGAAGGAAAGCTTGCCATCCGTGATGAGGACAATCTGGAAAGTGTTTACCTGCAGCAGGGAGGGGAGGAAAGCAGTGAGAGACGATGAACCAGTCATAAAATAAAGTGACAGAAACTACAGTCAGCAAAGGGGTGTTTCCCTGAATCCTAGTCCTCCTCTGTGAGCAAGGGCATTAGAGTTTAATTATTTTTAATCCTAACTTGTTGTGATCCTGAGCTAGAACAGCTCACTTCTCGTCCCAGAGGAATGGGAAAAATGGGGGGGAATATGGACATTGAGCATCTGGAAAGTAAAAGGTGCCTGACTTTTGCCCAAGAAGGCTGATGATGTAAAGCCTCCACATGGCACAAAGAGGAGGGTTTGGTATTGCCAGCCCACTATCGCTCTGTCACAGCAAGGTACCGTGATGGAGCATCGTGGTCAACTTAGCCCTGCTGACAGCTCCGTGCCACAAGTGGCAGGTCTGGCACCGCACCGAAGGCACACAGGTGGGGTGGCTGCTTTGCCTCAGCTACTCACTGGTGAAAATGAGCTGCCCCCGAAGAAGGTGACTCGGTACCAGGTTGCAATGAAGACCCACTGTGCAGAAAACCCCGGGAACTCGGGGAAATACTGGGCAATGTCCCTGCTCGCTCTCTCCAAGATGGGCTGCTCGGTGCTCTCTCGGTAATAGATATCGCCTGCCCGCCGATTATCCACGTCTGCCCAGAAAGCAGCAACCACACGCCGGTCCTTGGAGATGGGGAAGGCCACCGGCGTGAACTGGGAGACCTCCTTCAGGAATGAGATGATCCCATTGTTGTTTACCTGCAGAGAGGAAGGGAAAGAAACGGGTGGCCACAGTTTGACTCCTGCTGCCAGCAGGAATCCATGTTTCAGAGGTGCTTTCCATTTCATCTTTCTCTCCCCCTCTCCTTTCCACAAACATTGGAGCGCTTCCCCCTTCCTGTCCTTAGAAGCAGAGACGTGCCTGAGCACCCACAACACCCACAGCCCCCCGCCTCAGCCGCCTGCTCACTGGAGCGCGGCTGCGGGGAACTGCCCGAACAAACCCAGCCCTGTTCTCCGGGCCAGGGGAAGGGGAACAGCTGCAAAAACTGCAGGAGCCCTGCGCATAAAACAAACAGCGCCCGGCGCGTGGGGCCAGCTCACGGCACTGCTCTTGGCAGGGGTGAGGGCCTGAGCTCGCTCCCTAGTCTGATGGCTCACAGGCAGCCCATGGGGCTGGACCCTCCTGGCAGGGGGGCTGTGGGCACTGGCCCATGTGGGCACTGGCCCAGGGTGGGAGGAGCCCTGCTGGGCAGCAATCCATCCACCGGCATGCACAGCACTCCGAGTGAGCCAACGGCCTCTCATCCCCAGGTGACCAAGTGCAAAGCCCCGGGTGCTTCAGCAGGCTGCTCTCATTAAAGGGGGGGATGCCAGACTTGAAGCTGTTCCTCAACACTAATTAATTGGGGCAATTAGGGTTCTGGGATGCCCGGTCCGGGGACGCATGGCAGAGGCAGCCCCAGCCCAGGGAAGGAAACAGGAAATAGTGGATGTTGCTGCCTGGCGTGCTGCCTCCCAGCTTGGGGATGCAGCGGGAATGAGGAAGGTGAAGAAACCCCCTGCCTGCCTGAACAGGCTGGATGGGGCAGGGATCAAAGGGAAATGCTCTCACCCTGCCCTGAGCTCCCAAATTCCCAGGAGGAGACCCTGCCAGCACTCTGCCACAGTGCCATGGCTGGCGGTCCAGTCAGCTCCAAGCCACTCTGTTCCCCAGCCCACAAGCAACAGTGGGACAGGCAGGAACACACAGCCTCCAGCCAAGCTCTCCAGTGTGCAAGTCTGGCTCTGGGAAGCCCCTGGGCTGCAGGATGGAAAAGGGGGCCTGGTGCAGGCAAGAGGCTCTCAACTGGAGAGAGCAGCTCTGGCACGCAGGCAGGCAGTGGTGTCACACTCGTGTGCCAAAAAGGAGCTGGGAGCCAGCATCCCCAGGAGCCATGTGGAAGCCAGAATGCCTTCACCCCAGCTGCCAGCACACCCAGGCATGGGGGGCTGAGCTCTGATGGCCTTGTGCAGTCCCTGGGGGAGGTGCCCAGTCCCTGAGGAGGGTTCACAGCCCCTCCATTTGAACACAGGGCAGTCCTCACTGTGACTAAGGGAAAGAGGATTCTGTTTTCCCAAAGCCTCGGTAACCCCACTGTGTCCGCAGAGGAACATTCTTCCCTTGATTAAAGCAAGATGGGAGAGAACCAGAGCCAAGAAGGGCTTTTTTTGTTGTTGCTGGTTTTTGTGAAGGAGGAGGGGGGTGGTTGGAGGCAGCCCTTGAGAACAGAGGTTTCCAGGTGAACCCAGCCCTGTGCCAGTCCCCCTGCACAGCAGCTCCCTGGGAAGGAGGGCTCCTGCCACACGGACTTCTGTGCTGGGAGCAGGCAAGCTGGCCCTGCAGAGCCGTGGGGTCTCAGCTCAGGGAAGGGGGATGTACTGTCCTCTGACCCCTGCAGCCCCTCCAAGACCTAGAGCTACACTGTCGATCCTCTATGGGACAACTATCACGTCACCTGGCTTCTCCAGCCTCTTCTATCCTTCCACGGTGGCTCAAGCCCCAGGCCTGGATCCCTCCCACCCGATGGCAGGGCTGGCGCTTTGCTCAGGGGAAAAACACGACCAGGTGGGACCAAGGACCCTCTGCACTGAGCCAAGGCAGCAGAATGGTACATGAGCCCAGCACCGGGGTGGCATCAAGGCAATGCCCAGCTGGGTCTGGGTCATCATCAAATCCAGAGCAAACCAGGGAGAAGGGATCAGGAAGCTGAAGGATTCACCGTGCCAGGTGGAAACCGGCATGGGGAGCCCAAATCTCACTCGTGGATGCAAGATAGCACCACCCAAAACACTCCGTGGACAACCAGGCACTTGGGGTTGCCCCTCTGGCCACAGCTACCGGGGACATGATGGGCCAGGCATGACTTGAGTTCTCTGGCCACAGTCCCCTCCCGGTGGCTTAGGGGTTGCAAGGGAGCGTGCCACCAGTAGTCCCAGCAGCCCAGTGGGGGCAGGGAAAGGCAAGGGAATCGGACGTGCCGAGCGGGCAGCCCAAAGTGCAGCTGTCTTTATCCTACATCACACTCAGAGCCCCACCAACACCCGCTCCCTGCAGCAAGGGCCACCAGCCAGGGGCCACCATGCCAGGGCTGCAGCACACCAGCTCTGAGCTCTTGCCCACCAGATTTACGCAGCTCCCTGCTGCCGGGATCCCCCAGCATGCCACCAGTCCCACAAGGTGTGGGTATGCAGGTACCGCAGGCTCCAGCCAGGGCGAAGCCCAAGCTCCCCACTGTGGGCGAGTGCTCGGGCCAGCATTCCCAAGGCAGCAGGGCCAGGATCCTCGCTGGGGACCCCCCCACTGAGCCAGGGGTCCAGCACGCTTCCCACGCCTGGGGCCCACCACATCATCCTCGGCACACTGCTATTCCTCTGATCTTCCCAGTTAAGTGGGGACCACCTGATGGCCCCCAAGGAAACTCGGATTCATCCAAGCAGGACAGGAAAGAGGAAATAAGAGGACGGGAAGAAGAGGGAAGAAATAGAAAAGAGGGAATAAGAGGGAGGGAAAAAGAGGGAATAGGAGGAAATAAATAAGAGGGAGGGAACAAGAGGAAATAAGAGGGAGCGAATAGGAGCAAAGAAGCAGAAATAAGTGGAAATTACTCACATAGAGGCCGGTGTGCCCCGCACCGAAGAAGGGGAAGGGGATGGAGAGGGGCCGGAGCTCGGAGCCACCGTCGTCCTGCTTCCGCGTGGCGGCGTCGCCCTGGGCCGGCCCGAAGGGGTAGAAGTCCCCCAGCGGCACCTCCCCACCGGCCCACAGCCACTCGCCCAGTGCCACCAGCACGGCCCAGCCTGCCAGGACCTGCATGGCCGCCGGCAACGCCGCTCGCCTCTCACGGGGGCACCAGCCACGGAAGCATGGCGGGGGCGGGGCAGGGCG
>VWZW01002333.1:44113-62775 GCA_013397115.1 Edolisoma coerulescens | reverse complement strand
TTTTTTTTCAGGTGCTAAAAATATTATCAGGAAATTCTTTTCAGGAATGCCGTGTTTTAGGTTACGCTCCAGGCTCAAGGGCTTCTTTGTCTTTACTGGAGCAAAAAAAACCAAAGCAAAACAAACACACCCACCCTACATTTATTATCGGGAAATGGTTTTACTGGGAGGGGCTGAGCTCCCAGGAAAGTCGAGGGCTACTCCCAGGGAAGCCCCACTAAAAGCACCAGTGGTTCTGATTAATTATCAGCTCATGATGAGTGCTGCCTGCACCACCATGGGCAGATGCAGGGGTCAGGGATCCTGCTGGATAGGGGGGGCTCAGGGCCCTCTCTCACCTCCTGGTGCCAAACTTGTCCCATGGCAGGAGCATCTGAGGTGCCAGAGGGGATGTGAGGGAGAATCTTGACCAGCCCCAGCAAAACCAGGGAGGCCCATTGCCTGCCCCGGGTGCTGGGACAATGTGGGAATCTACTCCCAGCTCCAGAGGTTTTCCATGTTATTCCATACCCCCGCTGTATAAATATCCTCTGCTGTCAGGATTGGGGGGTACATCTGAAAAAGAGCCAAGGAACAAGTTATGTAAAGAGTGAACAACAGCAGGAGTAGGTGAGGACAAGCCACGGACAACGCCATGGAAAGTCCACCTCACCTGGGGCCCCCACTGCCGTCGGCATGAGGGTGCTCCCGAAATCCTTGCCCATGCACTGCTGGCATCCATCATGTCTCTGTAGCGGGGGACACAAAGGCATGGGGTGAAAGACGGAGGACAAGAAGTGGGAAGCAGGGATGCAGCAGCCAGGGGCGTGCTGTGGGGGCTCTGGAGCAGCACGGCACCCCCAAGCCCCTGGCAACTCCAGCACCTGCTCCCCCTCACAGTGGTCCCAGAGCTGGTTCCCAAGATCAGCCTGACTCCTGGGATGCCAGTGCACCTCAGCCAGCACCAGTGGTCCAGGACCACATGTCCCCCAGGCAGGCAACCCTGTCTGAGCCCTACTGCCGATCCCAGAGAGGTGACCCTATCACTTTAAAAATCTCTTGGAAGAAAATGTTAAAANAAAAAAAAAAAAAAGAATTGAAATCCAAAATAAATAAGCAGCCACATCCGGATTTCTCCCCTAGGACGCTAATAAAGGTTTTATGGGTTTGATATGAATTACCCTCCCTGGCCATTCATCGCTGATTTTCTGGAAGGCATTAGGCTGCACGCCCTGCTCCCGGCCCCGGCCTCGGGGGACGCCGTGGTGGGATGCAGTGTGGGCACTGCCATCCTCCCCACACAGCCGATCCGTGGCTCTGGGGTGCCAGCCCAGACCCATCTCTTTCGGGGCCATCTTCTGGCTGTCGCCATCTACCACCTTACACCCATCAGAGTGAGCCCAATGCTCCCAAAAATCCCATCTCCTGGCCCTGCCATGCCATGCCAGGCCTGCCACAAGCTCAGCTTCCAAGGAACACAGGGATGTTGTGGCACCAACCTGCCCCTCTGCCAGGAGCAACCCCACAGGGCCGTCCTGGGCTTCTCCTGGTAGATTTTACCTCGAGAGAGGGGAAAGGCAGCCATCCCAAGCATGAGGGGAGGATTTTCTTCCAGGCAGGCTTTGCACAGGAAAGCATCACCATATTCCCCCCATGTTGTCCAGCCCAGCTCCCCGGGATGTTAAATTGGAAGCAGTAAATGGAGCAAGGAGAACAGCTGTGGGCCCCAGCTGCAGACATTTCCTCTGGGCCTGGAGCTGGAGCCAGTGCGGAGCTGGGCTCTGTGCTGAGAATGCTGGGGGGAGTGTGGGGGAAAGCAGCCCTTTCTCCACACCATCTGGCCAAGCTCTGTCCCCCGCCACCCACTCCATCTCCAGGAACAGATGCCCCTTTCTGCCACCACCTTTATGGTGTCCAGCTCTTTGATGGCCACCAAAATGGGGCCAGGACCTGCCACGGCCGTCCCAGTGGGTAGTTCTGGTGAGGCTGTCGGGCTGTGGAGGGGACAGTGCAGGTCCCAGGGGTATCCTGGACTCTCATCCCAACTTCCCTGGTACCTGCAGCTGGAGATGCTCCCCAGAGAACCACATCATAGGTCCCAGAGTGCTTAGCCCTGGTGCTTCCTCCTGCACTCCATGGACACCCAGCAAGGGGGTTGTGGAGCCCAGCGGGCACGAGGTGTGCTACGGGACCAGCTCTCCACTGCAAAGCTGTGCCAGAGGGAGAGGTAGATGCCACCTCCAGGAGCGAGAGATGGAGGCAGAGATCCTTCCGCTGACCCCGAGCCTGTATAAACATCCCTGTACAAATGACCCCTCCTGCTGAGCCCCAAACCTGGCACCACAGTTTCAGGGCCGCCCCAAATCCACAGGCAGTCGCCCCCTGGCTCCTCCCGGCTACCACCCACAGCCCCGTGGTGGAGCCCACTGCCTCCCACAAAAGGCAGCCCTAGGAAACCATGGGGAAAGAGCACAAAACCCTACCCGCCCCCCACCCCAGTCAGACCCCGTGCTTGGGGGACGGGACATGTGGAAGGGGCCTGGGGAGCTGTTAATGATCCAGAGCGCACTCAGCGCGGATGCTTTCAGGCAGAGGGGACTGCAGGTCAGCACATGGTTTGGATTTGGCTCTCCCCTCCCTTCCAGCTAATTGGGCCAAGCCCAGAGAGCGTTCCCTGCGGATGCCAAACACGTGTGTGGCACCAGCATCACCTCCTGTGGGGGAGAGCTAGTCCTGGAAGCTCCCTCCGCAGGGTGGGAGAGGCAGCCAGGTAGCCCAGGGAGGTGTGTGGGTGTTTGAGGGGAGCTGAGGTTTAATGAAAGGGCTTGAACTCGTTATCTGGCCCAGGCTCAAAGAATGCAGCAACACAGATCACGCGCAGGGATGTGGGTGGTGGGAAGGGGCTGGAGGGCAGCCAGGAGGATGGAGGTTACTGCAACACCCAGCTCCCCCAAACCCCCAGCAGTGCCTGCCTCCACTCTGCAGGGCCGTGGGAGCAGGGGGGTCCCTCTTCCCCTCTCCCGTCCTTTCACCTCCTCCTGCCACCCCGGGACCCTTCTGAACCACATGGCCTGGGCATCTGGTGGCCACGTGTCATCTGAGCCATGGTGGCAGGGATGTTGCTGGGTTGCAGTTGTGTCCCCTCCCCCCTACCAGGGGAGTCCCGAATGAGCAGAAGGACGTGGGCCTGGGGGGTTCCAGGTGCTGTTCCCCTGGGAAGCTCAGGGCTGTTTGGTGATGCCGGGTGAACACGGTGCCACTGGGACACAGAAAAGGAGCTGTGGCTCTGCCAGCGACTGCTGACACCAGCACAAATGGGGATGTGCAGCCACTGAGACGGACACAAATCCTCTTCCCTGGCCCAAGGCTCTCGCCCCACCACTGCAAAGCCAAGGTTTTGAAATGCTGAGGGTGCTGCTGGCTCTGGAGGGATGGGGATGCTATCAGGGAGTGCCCCAGTAACCCTGTAGCACCAGGGCTCACCCTACCAGCTCAGCTGCCACCCTGTCACTCCCCACACCAGTCCCTGGCCCCACCACACATCTCAGGGGAGGAGAGGGGGACAGCACTTCACCCAAGGGTATTCCTGGTTTCTGGGGCAGTCCCAGTGCAGGGAACAGTGCCAGAACCAGGACATGAGGCTGAAACCAGAGCCTGGTGAGGTCCTATCCCTGGCTGAGGCTCCTGCAGCAGGCAGCTGGGTTAGTGCAAGCGAAAGCCAACCCCCCACCAGTTTTAATGAAGACTTCAAACCTGTTGAGAAGCCACATCGGCAAATCCAGCATCACACAGGGCTGGGGCTGGCCACGGGCACCTCCAGCATTGCAGCGGAGCATCGGAAAGCAACACCAGCTTTCCCAATCCGGCTGAAAGCTCCTCGGATGTTCTGCTGCTTTGATTATTTGACAGACCATGTTTTTTAAATTATTCTTGTATAAATATTTACGCATTTTTACAAGAACCATGCTTTGAGCAACAGGCTGTGGCGGATGAAGGGCCGGAGGGGAGGGGGCTGGATGCGGGGTTGCTCCATCCCGGTCCCGCAGGTCAGCGGGGGGATGAGCAGGACCGGCAGGGATGCAGGGCAGCGCTCCTGCCTGGGGCCCCGGGGCCGTGCGGGCTGGGTGCTGACAGCACACACACCCCACCACCCCCAGCCGAAGGTGGCCGTGCTCCTGCCTTTTCCCCTCGCTGCCCCAGCAATCCCCTCCCCAGGGAACAGAACCCGGCCAAAGAGGGGACGGGCCAGAGGCCAAGCCGCCTGCTGCGGGAATGCACGGCCGGCTGCTGCGGGGAGCCCCGTGCAGCCCCACACGCCTTCCTGGCCTCCTCCCTGACCAGGTCCGAAAACCACTCCCCGCAGACACCCCGAGCCGGGAAAGCCCCACCAGGCAGCAAGGGCTGTGGGCAGGGTGGAGATCGCTTCTCCGTTCCTCGCTCCCACCTCGGCACTGCACCCCAGCCCAGCCCTCGCACCTCGGACCAGGTCGGGGAGAAGGCAGTGGGTGCCGGGAACCCCTGAGGGAACCCCTGTCTTCTCTCCAGGAGAGAAGGGGAAGGGGTGGGAGGGCTCTGGGGCCCCCATATCTGTCCCCAAATCTGTCCCCAAAGCCCCCGGTCTGCAGGGACAGTGCCTGCAGCAAAGTCTGCTGCTGGACTTCCTGGGGGGGACCCTCTCTGCCAGCCCCGTGCTGCTCCCCAGGATTGTTGCTGTGGATTTTGGGAAGGATAAGGGTGAGCGCCCCCCCTCCCCCATCCACAGATGGGATCCACAACCCAGCCTCGAGTTTTCCACCGAGCTCAGCAGAAATTCACCCAGAAGGTCAGTGACCAGAGAAAGGGATGATCCATCATTAAATAAATTGTTTTCATTTCCCAGGATAAAGGGGAGGAAAAGGGGAGGAGGGGAGGTGTTGTTGGATCAGGACTGGAAAATAAAAGAGCACAAGGCAGGAAAACCGCCCCCTGTACTCCCTGCAGAGAGCAGCCCCAGCTCCTTCCCTGCACCCTCACAAGGGTTTTACAGCCAAAGCTCTTAATGTGATTATAATAATTATTTNTTGTTGGTTTTTTTTTTTTAATAAACAGCCTATTTTGAAATGTCACTGGAGGAAGCCAAGACTCCAGCTGAGCCCTGGCCTGGAGGAAGGAGCAGGGGCAGGGGGAGCGTGCGAATGTGTGCGGATTCATGTAGGCAAGCATGTGCGTGCGGGAGCGTGGGCACCCGTGGGGACACCCTGCTGCAGCGTGCAAGCACACCCAGGGCTTTGAAAACCTGGCCGTGCCCCAGGGATGAACAGACAGGGGATTCTCCTCCCTCCCTCTCGGCCTGGGTGCCCCATGGAACCCCCCCCATTTCGCACCCCTCATCTCCCACCCCTCTGTGTGGTCCCCCCAAGCCCCAGGGCCGAGCTTTGAAATCTGTTGAAAAGAGACCCTTTTTGCCAAAATAAACAGCCTGTCATGTTAAATTACTCTCTCTTCCTCTCTACCTTCCCGGCCTTTGTCCCCCCTCCCCATCCCAGCCGTTCTGTTGGGGGCCGTGCCACTCTGGGGGCTTGTGGGGTGCAGAAGTGTGGAACTTGGGGTGCTGGGGCAGAGCATAACCTGCCCCCTGCATCCCAGTGCCCCTGCGCCCCTCCATCTCCCCAGCCCACCAGCTCAGCACCCCAGTATCTTCCTGCTGGGTGATGATGGCATCTTGCAGGGCCTGGGGTGCAGCAGTCTCGCTGCACAGCCCTAGAGAGAGGCAAGCTGGGTGAGGGACACTGGGGGCTCACTGCAGCTCCTCGCCCGCCTGTGCTGCACCAAGGGTTTTTTCCTCTCTCTTGCTTGTACTTGCCCTTTATTTTTGGGTTGTTTTCTCTCTCCCGTTCCTAACAGAGCAAAAATTCATGGAACCATAAAACGCTGAGATGGAAACAGTGATTAGCTCATTCATGACCCTCTGCCAGTACCAGGGCACTCAGCACCAGCCTCCAGTGCCTTGTCCAGGCAGGACACTGTGCACTCCAGCCATGTCTTCCGTAGCCTAACTGACCTTCTCACTGGGAATTTTTTCCCGCTGTCTTTGGGCCAACGGAGGTGTGCTCAGCTTGGGCTGGTTGTGGGGTTGGGTGTCCAGGTGCTGCCCCAAATGCCCAGCCATGCAGTGTGCCTGCCCTACAGCCCATCCCATGCAGCACGGCCCCAGCCAGGGCTCAGCCACCCATCCCTGTGGGATGGAGCTTCTGTCCCCCACCACCTGATCTACACCATTCCCTCCCCACGCCAGCTCTGCTCCCTCCTGCTCAGAGCATTGCTCAGCATCTGGCAGCACCTCCAGCTGCTCCCACCTCTTCTGGCCGGCCAGCTTTGCCACCAGATGTGCCACTACCCAGCGTCACTCCTCCTTCTCACACTGTGCCTGCAGCGGGGTCGCTCTCTGTGCTGCCTGTGCCTGGCAGCAGCCAGGACGGTGCTCCTCCAGGGCCTGCCCCTGGCCCCTTGCCTATGGGGGAGAGGAGAGAATGGGAAGGGGAGAGGAAGTGGTAGAGGAAGGGGAATAGGAAAGGAGTAAAAGAAAGGGTGAAGAACAGGCAGGAGGAAAAGAGGAAGAAAGAAGGAGGAACGGAAAGGAAGAAGGGGGAAGGAGGAAAGGGGAAAAGGGGAGGTCCCAGCCTGCAGGAAGGGGCAGAAGGCAGCATTTGCAGCACCAACCTCTTGATTGTGGCACCCAGAGGTCCAAAAAGTGCAGGTGTCAGTCAAAGGCAGAGATGAGCCAAGGGGATCACATCACACTCGCTCTTCCTGGCACCAGAGCTCTGGCAGCAGGATGCCAGGGTCACACTGTGGGCTCAGCCAGCACTGGCAAGAGGGCACAGTTACCCCACTAGCACCAAGACATCTGGGGGGGACAGCCATGCTGCCCTGCCCTGCCTTACCTTCCCATAGCACCACTCCTGGCTCTCAGTTCAGCTTCTGCATGATGCCCACAGCCCCCTCCAGCATTCCTGCCAAGCACTGACAGAAGGAATGTCCTGGCTGCTGCTGCAGCAGGGACTCCATCCATGACAAAATGGTGCTCCATGGGCACACAGCAACCCTGCCAGCAGTGAGCCATGCCCCACCACCCCCAGAAAAGTGGTGGCCTGCATCTCTCTGCCCTCTTTTTCCCACATCAGGGCATGAAGCAGTAATCTGTGTTGCATGGCTTGGGTTCAGCGTTCTTCAGGATGAGCCCAAGCCACTCTGTTGCTTTCGGTCCCTCTCTGGGACACCAGCCAGCTTGTCTCCCCCACGTGATGGAGGAGGGTAAGACCGGCACCCTCGGTCCTGGTTGAGACAGCCATTGGTGTGGGGGACCCCCGCTCAGATGGGGTGAAACCTGAAGTGCAGGGCTCAGGTAAGGAGATGCAGAGCCCATCACCCACTGTCAGGGGTTTAAAATCTGGCTGAGTGTCCCCAGCCCAGAGCACCCACAGCCTCCTGGTAGTGAGAAGCCCAGTGCAGGCTTTGTGACTCGAACTGCAGGTGCTCAAGGATGCTCTGCAGGTGGAAGCTCTGACCCCTGGAAAGCAGAGCTCCTTCAGTCGGCTGGCAGAAGGACAGATGACCATGAGGGACAGACTCCTACCTGCAGGCAGCTCCTCAGCCACAGGGAACTGAAGGAGGCACAAAGATGAACTGGAAATAACCCTGGGGAGATGCAGAATCTGGGCTGTTTAAAATGGTAAGTGTGAGCTGAAGGAGGTGGGAGGACCAGCCACGAGCCCCAGGGCACTCTCCCTCCCTTCCTCAGAAGCGGTCCCCACTTGCCACACGGACCCCTGGAGCCCCCCCACTTCCCCATTCCCTTCCCTGCTCTGACCAAGGGCAGAATCAGTTCGCAGGAAAGCCTGGGAGGGCTGAAGCACACTGTCCTGCGGGGAGAGCCCAGCCCTCCAGCCGTAACCACTGAGCTCCGGCTCCAGGCCTGCGAAGCTCGGGAACTGTACCTCTGGAAGGGGACGGCATTCAAAAAGATAACGTGCCCAGAAATGCCCATTCCGGCATTTGTGGGAGATGGGGAGAAGCGAGGGCAGGTCTGAGGGTACGGCCGCAGGCAGCTCGGGGTGCCGGGATGCACCGAACCCCAACCCGGGCCGGACCGGCGGCTCCTGCGGCCCCGGGCCGCGGCCGGNGGCGGGCGGGGCGCCCCCCCGCCCCCCCCCCGCCGCTCCCGGACCCCTCCCCGCGGCGGGGTCGGGGTCGAAAGCCCCGCTTTGTGCGTCCTCCCGGGTCGATCCTCCCGCAGCCCGGCAGGAAACCGCGCCCCGGGCGGGGCCCAGGGCGCAGCGGGGCGGGCTCGCTGGGACGGAGAGGCGCCGGGGGCTTGCGGCTCCTGGAAAGCCGGAGCGCGATGCAGCCCGAGCCTGGTGTTGACGGAGTTACACTGGGCCTGCCGGGCTGCTCTGGGCAGCGGCAAGGCAGGCTCGGGGTCGTGCAGCCCTTCCACAGCCCGCAGTACGGCCCAGCTCCAGCCTGCCCCGCTCCCGCCGGTGCCGCACGGGTTGGGAGCAGCCGGGCAGGAAGAGCTGGGCCGGGCCGGGCCGGGCCGGGAGGACAGCGGGTCGCCTTCACCTGGCACTGCTGTCAGAGTCCCAGTCCCTGTGAGAGGTGCGGGAGAGCACAGCGTGGCCCTGCCGTGACCCACGAGCGAGCACTCGCTGTCACCCTTCTGGAGTGCCGCAAGAGGGGCCACGGTGTGACTCAAGCCCCCGCCCTGGGTTCGCCCTGTACCTCTCCCTGGGAGTCACCCGGCACCGGTGCTTGTGAACGCCCGGCTGTGCTTCCCTCCGCCCGCCCCGCACCGGCACCCAGCCCTGCCCTCCCTGCCCACGCACCTTTAGTCCTGCTCGCAAGGAAGCAGCAGAGCTGCCATGGAAGCCAACACTTCCCTCTGGCACAGCTACCTTGGGGTGATCGTGTCCCGCGAGAGGCAGCGGATGGAGCATTTCCAGCGGGCTGAGGACATCCTGCTCACCCTGTTGGAGAGCGTCCATGCCAGGGAACCCCGCTTCCTCGTGGACTACGCCAGGAACCTGGAAGCCTTCGAGTTCGCTCTCTGTGCCTCCGAGGACGCTGTCACTCTCGAGATGCCCCTGCGCATTGACGGCGACACCCTGCACGTGCTGGGGTGCCAGACCCGGGACACCCCAGCCAGGC
Organism: Edolisoma coerulescens; assembly: GCA_013397115.1. Classification (NCBI taxonomy): domain Eukaryota; kingdom Metazoa; phylum Chordata; class Aves; order Passeriformes; family Campephagidae; genus Edolisoma; species Edolisoma coerulescens. The sequence continues at coordinate 53,610 of VWZW01002333.1, read as the reverse complement.
ATCCTTCGGAGCTGAGCACCTGCTATCTGGAAGTGTGCTCTCCAGGGACTGATTTGGAGGACTGGACTGATGTTGTGGATGTGATGGAGCACAGAGCTGGTGCGGGCTGCCTGGTTCCAGGCAAAATCCTCCGGCACCTGAAAGAGCTCCTTGTTTCAGCCATCGTGCACTGCCAACGCCTCTTCCTGCTTCAGCCAGGTGCGTACACTGGCAGGGTGCTTCCCAGCCAGGCGCTGCCTCCGGTACTGCCGGGAAGCCCAGCTTCCCAGCTTGGCAGTGATCCCTGTGCAAACATGCTGGGATGTGTGTTCCTGGGCATGTGGCCCACCCAAAACCTGCAGGAGCAGGTGAGCGAGCACCTTGCTGTGTGCTGGGATAGGCTTTGTGCTCAGCTGAGGAAGGGGAGATGCAAACTATTCCCTGCCATCCCATGACATCAGAGTCATCCTCAGGCATCTTCACCTGGGGCTGATGGCACCCTTCTTGGTGGGTGCAGGGTTCACCCAGCCCCGCTGTTAGTCCCCAGGTAGGGTTTGCTCAAGGACTTGGTGTGCTTGGTTTACCCTGACCACGTTCTCCCCTCCACCTCTCAGCCTCCAAGTGCCCCCTGCTCCCTGGAGGAGGCTGTTTGGAGAGTGAGCTGGGAGTGCATCAGAGCTGGACCAGGACCCTGGGGCGTGGGTCTGACCCTGTGAACACATGGGCCCCAGCTGGCAGCAGTGTCCTCGGAAAAGACATGGTGGGAAGGGACCCTGGGAAATGCCCATAGCAGTTCCATAAGCTTCTTCATGCATTTTTGTCTCCCAATGTGCTTCTTGAAGTAAAGCTCAACCCAGGTGAAAGGGTAATGCAAGAGGATCAGTGGGTTTGAAAGTCTTTTAACCCAGTCCCAGCAAGTCCACCATCCCCTCCTTCCTCCGTGGCCAAGCCAGTGACCTTCATCTTCCTCCACCCCCACAAAGCAATGGACCTTTCGTGATCCATTTTTCTTGGACTGCACTGCTTTTCTTGGCGCTGTTCAGCCACCCAGAAGCACAGCTCGGTTTGATTGCTTGAGACTTCCTGCTGTGCCTGACCTTGAGCCCTGTGATGCTTCTTCCTGTAAAACCACCCCAGCACGGTTGGGAGAGGGTTTTTAGCCAGGGAACTGCAACCAAACTGGCGCACAGGAAAGGGATGAGTGGAGTGGGGTGGGACGTGGCCACAGGCGCTGCAGCGCATACCTGGTTCAGCCTGCGGGACCGGCTGCTCTCCTCACTGCTGCCAAACCCTCTGCATTTAGGTGACATCAGTGCTGAAAATCTGCGGGAAGATGCCATGGAGCTCTCCCTGCTGATCCGTGGCAGCTGGAAGACCATTCGCTTTGACATTGTTCCCGTGGTGAGGAGGCAGCAGGAGCCGCTCCAGCTCCAGGGGCGGCAGAGCGACAGAGGCTTCCCTGAAGGCAGCCTCAGGAAGGCCACAGAAGAGGCCCACTTTGTGCCTGCCTCTGCCCACTGCTGGAGGTGAGAGGCTTGGCTGCACGTGGAGCGGGGTGGTCCTGTGCCAGGGATCCCCCCTGGCTGGCAGCACTGCTGGGTGTAGGCAAAACGAGGTTGGGAAAGGGCAGGGACATGTCAGCAGGGGTTGAAGTCACCCCCTCATGATGCCCAAACCCTCTTGCCTGTGTTGGAGAAAAAAACCTCAGCCAAGTTTCAGACAGCTCAGGGAAAGAGGGGGAAGGCAACTGAAGGAGCCCCCTGAAATTATTCAGAGGAGCTGAACCCTGTCTGTGCAGAGGGTGGCCGCTCTCAGATCCCTGCCTGGGCACCTGGCAGCAGCAGGGTGATGAGGTGCCCCCCAGGGTGGGCTGCAGGACAGAACGGGGCTGGACTGTATCTTGCCTGCCAGCACAAAACTACCCAGCCCCATGGAGGGGTTGAGCAGCCAGCTGGGCCAGTCCATGTTTATTTTGGGAACCAGGTGGTCCAGCTGGATGCTCGGCCCCTCGCTGGGGACCGACCCGGTCTCCCCTCTGGGGCAGCCTGCAGCCCTCCCCACTACACATAGGGGAGCAAAACCCCACTTTGCCCCACTCTTGTTTCTCCTGGGAAGGCAGGAGCTGCTCAGCAGTGTTCCCATCTCACTCCACACCTCTCAAGTTCTGCTCTGCCAGAGGCAAGTGCAGGAGGTAGATCCTAGATGCTTCATGACTGGGACCACGTGTCATGGGTCATGTGCCTGGCATGGGGGGATCCCCCCACACACCAAGTCACTGCAGGCATCCTCTCCCCATCCTGGGAGCATGCAGGTCTTCACCTCCCCTCCCACCAGACCCCACTCTCTTCCTCCAGATCCTCCACTCACCTCCCCATCCTGAAGCTGCTCCGAGCAGTGGACACCCTGAAGGGACCCCGTCTGGACAGCCTTCGCCTGCTCGACCAGCTCCGTGAGCAGGACTGGGGAGGGGAGGCTGGGAAAGGCAGCCTCACTTTCAACCACCTGAAGGTAGGTGGCTTCTGCTGGTTGGGACCGTGGCTCTCTGGGCAGGCAGAGCCAAGGCTGCTCCCCTGCAGAAGAACCCAAACAACGAGGGTGGGTGCCTGCAGTGCTCTGGGGTGTACCAGCCCCTGGCTGTGTCTGGAAGGGATGCATGCTGCTGCTGGCCATGGGTAGAGGGCTTTGATCCTTCTTGGATTGAACCAGCACCCCCCCGCCGGAGACACTTTGTGCATTCAGAGCTGGGGCTCTGCACTGATGTGCATCCCCTGGCCCAGGATGCCTGTGTCTGCTGGGGATGGCATCCCTGTGCTGCCATGCTGCGGGCTGTCCGTGCCCTGGTGTGCTGGGACGTGCCTGTACAGGGCCAAGGGTGGCGTTTCTGCTGGCAAAAACCTCCTCTCCCCACCCAACCTGTTTTCAGCACTCTGGAGCCATGCCAAGTGGCCATGCTGGGGACAGCACCTGGTGGCACAATCCAGGTGTGCCCTGCCTTTTGATGGCTCTCCAAGCCAAGGGTCAAGAAGGGTGCAAAGATGTTTTCTGCTCACAGAATGGCTCCAGCTCCAAGTAACCCAAATCCTGTGTGCTTTGCTTTGTGTTGCATTCTTTGGTGTTTTGGGGATGGTGGTTGTGGGGTTTTTTTTAAAGAAAAAGGGCACATGTATGCATCTGACCTTCAGAAAAGTACCATCTGCTCCAGCCCTCATGGATTCAGCCCCACAAGTCATTACATGGTGACCTGCAGGGTGTGAAGGGACGGCCTTCCTGGGATCAGACCTTGTGCCTGTGCTGTGCTCTTCTCTCCCTCCTCACAGATGGTGTTGCTGTGGAGCACAGAGCTCTTCCCCTCCCCGGAGGACTGGCAGGACATGGAAGGCTCTGTCTACAGGCTCTTGGTGATCCTTCTCCGCTGCCTGGCCACCCAGAACCTGCCCCACTTCCTGAACCCAGAGGAAAACCTCTTCCAAGGAGCGGCCCCAGACCTTGGCTCTCTCTACCATAAGGTCGAGAGCTTTGCCTGGGACCCCCAGCGCTTCCTCCACTTCCATTTTGGCCTCCGTGCGTGCAGTGGCAGCTGGCAGGCAGACCCCCGTACCCGAGCCCTCCTGCAGCTCCCCACCGGGGAGGGGTCCTACTGGGACACAGCCTACTTTGACATGCTGCTCAGCCAGGTAAGCCCAGCCCTTCAGCTGATCTCGTGGGGCAGCACCAGAAGCCACCTGGGCTAGGAAGTTTGGGATGCACTGGAATTGGCCCCACCGAGCCCTCTGGCATGCTGGGGAGGCTGTGGGAGGCTGGCAGTGCTGGGGCATGGAGCTCAAGCAGAGTGGGGAGCCCTCTCCCCTCACTTCCCACGTGCCTTTAGTTTCAGGTGTACCGGATCCAGGACAGTGCTCGCCGCTCAGCAGTGTCCCAGCTCCTCTCCAAGATCCGTCAAGAAATCCCTCAGCAGAGCTGAGTGGGACCCTGCTGCTGCCCCGTTGGGGTGTCTCGAAACTCTGGGGGGTGAAAGGAGAGCTACAGGGCCGGGGAGCAGCATGCTGCTGTGACATTTTATTGAGGAAAGGTGGTATGGGGGAGGGAGCACATCTGCTGCAGCTGGGGGGCATACACAGCCTCTCGGCTGCCCTGGTGGACCTGGGCACTGGGTGCTTCATCCCGTGGTACAGAATCTGGAGGGGGATGGCTGGCATTCTGCACTGCAGCGTAGGGAAGGCTGAGGTTGTTGTTGATGGGAGGGGAAGGGACCTATGGTCAGCTCCTGCATCCAGCCCTCTGTCAGCTTGCTGAGGGTCACCATGCCCCAGGCCAGGGGAAGGGAAAGAACTGAGGGGCCAGGCCGCTGGGGTGATGGGAGAAAGGGTTTTGAGCCATGTCTCACATCTGCTGAGCACAGCCCTCTCCTCCACGTGCCCTGCTATCCCAGCTTCTTTCCACTGTGGCTTGGCTTGCTGGGTGTTGCCGTGCCTCCTGCCAGCATCCCAGGGAGGCAGTGGAGTCCCTCTGCTGCCAGCTGTCTGCAGCCAGGCGTGCGGGGCAGTGCCAGGCAGCCTCCCCCAGCCTTCCCCCCACCCCCCGGGGCAGGGGTGCTCACAGCCTGCTGCGGTGGCAGCGGTTCAGGGCATCTTGTAGGGCTCGAAGCACTCGGTCCACGTTTGCACCGGTTGAGTTGCAGCCCATGAGGCCGATGCGCAGGACCTGGGAGGAGAAGGGTGAGTGCAGGACCCACCTTGGCGTCTGTGCCTCGGCAGTCCCGTGCCGAGTGGGGGACACGCAGCCGGGCACCAGCGGCTGTGCACAGCTCCCTTGCTCGTATTTAACACCCCACTGCCATAAAGAGGTGTCACCCCGCTAATTACGTGCGTGGTTATTCAATGAGGTGGTGATTGTGTGTGGTTGTGCTGCTATGCGTTGCTCCGGGCAATGGGACACAGCCAGCCACGCTCGCTGTCGGCAGCCAGGGAGTGGCAGGGAATGTGGGGTTCTGTGCCCAGCCATGGGCAGCAGGAGGGGAGGACTCTGCCCACCTTGCCCACTGTGGGGCCCAGGCCCCCGGCGATCTCCATGCCATGGTTGTCCATCAGAAAGGCCGTGATGTCCTTCCAGTTGTAGCCCTCAGGCACCCTGACAGTGGTGATGGTGGGAAGCCTGGCCTTCTGAGGAAGAGAGACACTGGCTTCAATCCCACCAGCCCCTGGTGACCCCAGCACACTGCCGGGAGAGAGCATCACTGGGGGGGGAGATTTTTCTCCGGCATCAAAAGCTGCCCAGGCACATCTCCAGCTGCGCAGGGCTGCGTCCTCACGCTGCCCCTACTCCGTGATGGGCTTGCCCTGCACCCACCTCCTCCTCCACAAAGAGCTCAAGCCCCAGGTCAAGCAGCCCCTGGCACAGCTGGGTGCAGTTGGCCCGGTGTCGCTCCCAAGAGCTCTCCAGACCCTGTGGGCAGAGAGGAGAGAGAAGGGCTCTGCTGCTGGCAGGCATCTCCTGGCACCCACGGCTCCTCCAAGCCCCACGGGCACTGCTGGTGCTCCCCTGCCTGGCTGGTGCCACTAACCAGTTCTGCCAGCACGGCCAGGCCTTCCCGCAGGCTGAAGAAGCTGTTGATGGGTGCTGTGTGATGGTACCTGCAAAACTCAAGGGGCACCCAGAGGGCTTCAGCCTGGCTGCAGCACAGCAGCCCCTCGCTCGTGGTCGGGGAAACCGAGGCACAGCATCCTTCCTCCTCATCACCCCGTACAGAGAGCTGTGACCAGCAGCCAGGGTGATGGGGAGGCAGGGCCTGGGCCCTGGAGGGCAGGCAGCCCCCGAGCCAGGACAAAGGCTGGGTGGGGAGCGGTGCCAGCCGTGTGTAACGAGAGCCTGCCCTCACCTCCGCGGCTCCCCGTCACAGCCCCAGTAGTCTGCCAGCCAGCCCATGTCCAGATAGAAGGATGGGGGCTTCGTCTTCCTCCTCAGCAGCTTCTCCCTGGCGAAACAGAGTACTGGGGAGAGCTGGGACCTTCACCCCACCAGCTCCAAGGTGGGATCAGCCCTGAGGGAGGGAGGACTCCCCTAAAGTGAGCGCAGAGATTGGCTGCAGATCCCCGTCACTGCCCAGGGGTGGGATGGGCTCTAGCCCCACAGCACTGCTGCTGGGCATGCTCTCCTCAGAGCGGGACTGCAGCGGGTGCCTGGCAAAGGAGAGAGGCCACAGCCTCCCCCAGCCCCATCGCCTTCCCCCCTGCTGAGGCTGGGCTGCTCTTACCTGGCTCGCTCACTGAAGGAGATGGGGGCACTGCCGGGGGGTGCGTTGAGGACTTTCTGGGACCCCGAGTACAGGACATCGATCTCTGCCCAAGGGGGAAGACAGCTCCTTAGGAATCAGAGGCTCCCAGCAGGGAAATGCTGAGCCCTCCAAGCCAGCTGCAGGTGGTGGGTGGGAAGCACAAGGATGGCACACACTGCGGGTGGAACTTGTGTTCAGGCTGCTTTGGGAGGCCCCCTGGCACTGCTGATGGCCCCCCAAGGGGAACAGGCTCTCTGGCTGCAGCTGGACCAGTTCCTAGTGCTGCTAGCCAAAATGCAGGCGGAGGGGCTGATCCCACTGCTCTCTCTCCCTGTCCCAGGCACGAGTCCCTTTGTCCCCTGGTTGCCCATGGTGGCACTGTGGCTCTTACCCTGCTGGTCCATGAAGATGGGGGCTCCCCCAAGCGATGCCACCGCGTCCACAAGCAGCAGGCAGCCGTGCCTGTGGGAGGACAGAGCTCAGCCTGGTGCTCCTGCCACCTCCTCCTGCCACGCCTCTGCCCACAGCCCTGGCATCCTGGTCCCCACAGGGGCTGCGTGTCTCACTGGCACCAACCACTTCCAGCACAACGGAGCCAGAGAAAAGCCCAGCACGTACAAACCCCCAGGCCCAAATCCCCAGGGGTGACCTTGGGGTGCCCTCAGTCCCTGCAGGTGCCCGCCAAGCACTGACCGGTGGCACAGCTCGCCCAGCCCCTCCAGTGGCTGCAGCACCCCCGTGGAGGACTCGCCGTGGGTGATGAAGAGCACCAAAGGTTTGTGCTGCACCAGGCCCTGCATGACACAGAGGGAAGGTGACCACACTGGAGGTCAGCTTGTGCCTTCTGCTTAGTGGCCAGCACTCACCTGCTCAATGTCTCGTGGAGTGAAGTACTTGCCTGGAGGCTTCAGCAGCTCATAGACATTGGCTCCTGGGGGGAATTTGGGCAGAGGAGAGTGAGGTTTGGGCATGCTTCCCAGTGGGCAGGCACCTGCTCCGTGGGGCAATTGGTCACACATGAACCAGGAGCAGAGCCACCTGCCAGGGCCTGGCCTCCTGCAGATTTGCCCAGTGGAAAAGCCATAAAGCACCATAAATGGAGGGACATCACTCTTGGAAAAAACCTGGCGTGCTCTCTAGCAGGGTGCTCTCTGGCTTTGTCACCGAGCACTGCCAGGACTGGGACACCAAACCGGGGCATCCTGCCTTTAAGCCCAGTCCCCTCAGCCCGGCCGTGCCCTCTGGCTGCTCCCAGCATACCCAGCCTCCTGGCAATGTCGGCAGCTCGTTGTCCCCAGATGCCGTTGATGGCCACCAGCACAGTGTCACCAGGCTCGAGCAGGTTGAAGAGGGCGGCCTCCATGGCACAGTGGCCGCTGCCGCTGATGGCCAGGGTCAGCCGGTTCTGTGTCTGGAAGGCGTACTGGATGCCTGCCTTGATCTCATCCATCACCTGCGGCAGCAGGACGCTGGCCAGCACTGCTATTGCTCCTCTCGCCCCAGCAGAGCTGCTCCAGCCCCTCCTGGGGCTGAGGAAGAGGAGGGGAGGGAAGGAAAGCTGGGCTGGGGCGGCTCACCTGCAGCACTTCAGGGTGCATGTGGCCCAGGAGCTGCCGACCACCCGCAGCCCGGATGCGGGAGGGCACATTGCTGGGCCCTGGCCCGAGCAGCAGCCTCTCTGGCACAGCCAGGGGCCGGAGCAGCTCCTGGGGTGGGGGAACGCGGAGCAGGCTGGTGGCCATGGCACGACGTGCTGTCCCCAGGAGCTGAGCCCAGAGAAGAGGAGCAGTGGAGGCTGCCTGAGCAGCAGCCAGCATCGCAGCGCAGCGTATCCTGTGCCAGCAGTGTCCAGTGTCCCCGTGGACCTTGACCCAGAATTCAGTGCTCCCCCCTGCCAGTCTGGACTCTACCCCTGGTTGCCTCCTCTGTCTGGTTAATGTGTCACCAGTGCTATCCCTGCTGTCTTGGGCCCCTCATTTTGGGGGGTGCCCCCTTGCTGGTGCTCAGGGCATGGCTGCCCAGGTATGCCAGCCTCTGGGACTCCCAAGCACCCAGGCAGTCCCTGTCCCCATGGCCCCCAGAACACCAGGGCTAATGTTTCCCCACAGTATCCCAGCAGGTGGGACCCCTGCTCTGGGCACCTGGATCCTGTGCCACGGGATGGTTGTGCTGGTCTGACACAGCTGCCATGGTCACAGCTCCTCCTGCAGCACAAAGCTCCTGTTGACCAGGGCTCCCTGACCAGGGACCTGCCTTGCCAAGGGACATCTGGCTGGGTGACAGCCTGAGGGAGGCTGGCCAGTGGGCTGATGTGCCCCAGGGCAGAGCTATGGGCTGGGACACGGCCACAGTCCCTGCCACGGCGAGCTGTGCTCTGCAGGCTCAGCCTGGATCGTGAGCATCCCAGTGCATCCTGGTGATGCCACGGGCCCGTGCTGGATCCGCTGTTGCCTGCTGTGGGTACCCACAGCACATTGCATCGTGCCCATCCTCTGGCACGTTCTCTGCCATCCATACCCTCAAATGCAAACAAGCTGCCCGCTGCCAGCTTTAGCGGATCCATGAGTGGGTCCCTGCCCAGAGGAGCCCCTCAGTGAGCAAAGCCTCGGCTAGGGATGACAGCGTAGGGGTGAGAATTCCCACGCGGCAGAGCTGGCACCAGTGGCCGCTGCTGAAGACATATGGGACAGAGGCATGGGGCCGGCAATAGTGCCAGGTGAGAGCACATCTGCCCAGCAGCTGGATGGCTCTCACTGAGGGGAGCTGGGGGCAGATGTGTTCGCTCCCGCATGGATGATGGAAGCCACAGCCAGCCTGGGGACTGCTGCCCAGCCACCATCCCACCACAGTGATGACGATATATCGGGTGAAGAAGACCTCCCAGCTACCCGTCCTTTGGGGAGATTTGGGGCATGGCTGCGGCGGGGAGGGGACGCGTGGCCTCGGGGCTGCCGTGGGGCGAGGGTGGCCGTGCTGCTGGAAACAGCTGGCAGCGAAGCAATAATCCGCTTTCTGCGCCGGCTCTGAATCCCGGGCGCAGATGGGCAGGAGCGGCCGTGGGCAGGAGCGGCCGTGCCCCGGGCGGCGGGCGGGGGCTCAGCGGACGGAGGAGCGAACTGACGGCGCCGGGGCCGGGAGCGCAGGAAGCCCTGGCGGGGGCCGCTCCTCAGAATACTGCACCGGGGAGCAGGGTGTCCGGTCCGGGGTACCGGGTACCGGGTACCGGGTACCGGGTACCGGGTACCGG
>VWZW01002333.1:17593-43839 GCA_013397115.1 Edolisoma coerulescens | reverse complement strand
GTGTGGGGGGAAACTGCCCTCGGGTCCCCAGCGCGGTGACCGCCGGGTGCCGCCCCGTCTTCCAGAAGGATCCAGCCGGGGAGGGGGGGGCGCTGCCCGCGGACGAGGAGACGCCTCTGCCGCCCCGGCCCCAGGCAGGGTGCGAAGGGGGAGGATGCCATCCCCGCAGCTCATGGCGGGGGGCACAGGAACCCCTTGTCACCCCAGAGCCACCCCCGCTCTTCCCTCCGGGGCAGATGGCTCTGGTTATGCAGCTGAGCCATCTTGCGTCATCATCATAATGCTTCAGAGTTAACGACAGCAGCGCTGGGGGCAGTGGGGGATGCCCCACCTGGGGCTCTCGCCGCCGGTAGCTGGCAAAGGTGCGGCGATGCTGAGACTCTTCTTGGCCCCCAAGGACGAGCAGCTGCCGGTGACCTTGCGCTGTGGAGTGGCTGGGCAAGGCCCGCCGTGTCACTGCGGGCCGGTGCAGTGGCTGCTGGCTGTTGAGGGGCAGGGCTAGTGCAGAGCTCCACGCTTGGTCATCCAGGTTCCCATGGAGCAGCCCTGCACCTGCCCTATTGGGGCACTCCTCTGCTTCTTTCTCGTCCTCTTCCTCCTCCTCCTCCCCCTCTTCCCTCACGGGGCAGTGACCCCTCCCCTAGATCCTGCAGACCCCGTGTGAGCCGGTCTCCTGCCTGCTCAGGTCCCATGCGACAGCATCAGGGCTCGGAGAGGACAAGGACCCAGCCGAGCATCTCCCCTCCCACCCCACAGCCAGGCACCCTTCCATGCCCCAGCACCCAGAGCAGCCCCATGCAGGTGGCCTCCGTGGCACTGGGGGGGCAGGGAGGCAGCAGACCCTCCCCCTCCCCCGGGTATGGCCAGGGGTGTGGTGGCTCTGCCATCTCGGCATGCTGCTGCTGACCTCCATTTTGTCTGGGAGGTGGCAGCTGGCGCTGGCAAAGATGCTGCCACCCTCCTCCTCCTCCCCGCATGTGGCAAGAGCTGCAGCCCCTCAAGCCCTGGGTCGTGTGGGAATCTGTTGTCCTTCCCCTCCCTGGCTACCCTTCTCCGTTCCCAGCAATGCTGGGCACCCACCAGAGCTCACTGCCTTTTCTGTGCAGCTTTTCCCTGCTTTGGGTTTGAGCGTCTGGAAGAGAGGATGGAGGGAGCAGGGATGGGAGGTGGGGTTACTTTGCAGCAGAGATGGGGAGCAGAACCCCTCATCCACATCCTCACATTTGCTGCCTGCAGACTGAACCTGCATGGAACTCCTCAGAGAGCTGCAAGCTCTGCCCTGAAGCTGTGTGGGCACTGGGGTGGGCAGGAGGTGAGGAGGCACGGGGCAGGGTGCCTGTGACGGCACCAGGGAAGCAGGGGCTGGATCTCATCTGAGTGTGGGGCACACTTGCCCTTGTCCTGGGCTGTCCTCTGAGCTGCTTCCCTGCCTGCAGGTGCTGCTCTGGAGAAAACTGCACTGTCATGGCCCCTTGTGCTGTGTGGGGCGGGAGGTGGGTGAGGAGCTTGGCTGGCAGGCACTGATGGTGCCATGTCATCCGGCAGCATGTGCCCTGCTGCCCGAGAGGCAGGACCGAGTCCCGTGGTCCCCGTCAGAGGTGGGGGGCCCCAACAAAGGGTGCAGGGGAAGGGCTCGCCACAACAAAGCCTGGCCCCTTCTGAGAACGCACTGGTGCAGCCAGGCAGGGCGTCCACCCCTCGCCACTGAGGTGACGTGGGGTTGGATGTGTGCAGACAAAGGGAAACTCACCTTGGGTTTCCCTGGGCGCAGGCAGCTCGTCATCTGCTGGAGCCGGGGGACCGGCAGCAGAGCACCTTCCTCAGCATCCCTTGGGGAAGAGCTTGCTTGTTGGTGGCACTTGGGGACAATGCTCCCTGTCCCATTGGTCACCTCTCAGCAGGAGAGGCTGCCAGTTGGTAGCCCTTGGACTTAAGAGAGGTTTCATTAGCTAATCTCTGCCCAATTAATCTTAGCCGATCCAGTTAATCATGGCTCTCTAGGCCTTTTGCTCCTCACGGGGGGTGACCGGTGTGTCACAGGGATGGACAGAGCCTGCAGGCTGCACGGGAAGTGGGGGAAGAGATGCCCTGCAGAACTGGGGGACAGATCCAGATGTATCCCCTGGCTCCTTGGCCCCGGGGACCCCCTTGGCCATTCCTCTCTGCAGCCTCCCTTGTGTGTGGGGTAGCCCTGGGAGGCGGCAGGGAGGGAACAGGGAGCGGGGCTCGGGTGCTGGCCCGCTCCCGGCGCGAGGCTGGTCGTGGCTTATCGAATTTCTCTCGATGGCAGTGGATTAAACAGGCGGTGGCTGCTCTTGCTGTCCCCAGGCAGAGCGAGCTGGCTGGGCTCGAGCTGCCCACGGGCTGGGGGGGCTGCCTGGCCCTGCCCGTGGCCCTGCCCCTGCAGCCTGGCCCCTCTCTTTACGGGATGCTGAGTGCCCATCAGCAGTGATGCCATGGGTGCAGGCTGAATTCCTCCCTGCAGCTGAGCCAGGGAAGTGAGTCAGGGGAAGGAAAGGAGGGTGAGAAGCAGCTGGGTCAGTGTCTGCTGGTGGTCCCCAAGGGCACACGGTGTTGCTGCCTTGTGGGCACACAATGTGCTGCTGTGGCAGGGATGGAGCTGGAGAGCTGCAGAGGAGCAGAGGGAAGCAGTGCCTTGCCGACCAAGGAAGCTGAAGGAAATGGATGGAGCAGAAAATGGAGCTGGGGCTCTGCAGCAGGGAATGCTGGCCGGGAGAGGAGCTCGCACCAGTGGGCAAGGAGAGCCAGATGGGAATATGCTGGGATGTGGCCTGTGGATGGCAGGGAGAGAGAAAAGGTCCTGCTGGTGAGGAGGGGGTTTCTCATGGCCAGCAGCAGTGGGGGTACGGGGTGTGGGGCTGACCAGGCAGAAGAAGGCGAAGAAAGGAAAGCAGCACCAATGGAAGGTACACAGCAGGATGTGGCACAGGGAAAAGTGGTTCAAAGGAGAAACCAGAGTTTCTTCATGGGAAGGGATAGGGCTGGAGCAGCTGGGAATGGCACGGGGCTGGGAGGGAATAGGGGCAGGGGCTGAGGTGGCCCGTGGCAGGCAGCAGGCAGTCCTGGGGCTGGTGGGCTCACTGATGGGCTGGTGGCTGTGCAGGAGGCAGGAGTCCAGGGACCTGACCCACCTCTTCAGAGCCCTGGTAGCTGGAGAGGCTGCAGAGCTGGGGGAAAGGAGCTGTCTTGCCCTGGGAGGAGAGAGAAATGTTTGACAGGGGCAATTGTCAGGTGCGGATGGGATTTAGCCCGGGGATGAATCCATTGTCCTTGAGCGGTGCCACAGGGTGGAGCAGCTCGAGCTGATGGCCTCGTGAAGATGCAGCCCTTCCACATGGGAATGTATCCAATCGTTTCATGGGAAAAACAAGTTTTTCATTCCCCTTTGGCAAGCACTTCGGTTTAATTTTTCCTTTCCCCCATCTGAATGGGGAGGCAGAGGCCGCTGGCAGGCAGCAGCCCACTCGCTGGCTTAGGGACTCAAGGGTGGTGTTAAACACCTGCTTAAAATAATCCAAGCTCAAGAAAGCCTGAGACCAAATGCTTGAACTCTGGAATTTATGGGTGTGATCACTGGCCGAGCACAGTGGGAGCTCCGGAGCCGTCCCAGCGGGAAGATAAGAGGAGGGTTTGGGAACTCCAACAGAAGAAGCTTTGTCCTCCGCGTGCTGTTGGACATGCCAGCTCACTTTTTAAATAGGCAAAGGGTTTCTGAAAGGCAGGGCCAAGCCTGTAACACTTTCTTGCTGCAAATTTTTCCACTGTGCCCATGGTTTCCTCTCACCTCTTTGGAAATCAAACCACAGCTGTCAAATCTCAGGGAGTTTTAAAGCCATCCCCTTCTCTTGGGATGCTTTCTATTCTGTGGATTTGGTGTTTTTTTCCCTTTTCCCCCTTTTTTTCCACCGATTCTCCTGAATTTTTCATTTCCACTATGGGAAAACACATCTCATGTTCAAGATCCATCCTTACTGCTCCACTTCCTTCTGGTCATGGCCCGTGTAACCAGAGCTGTGCCGGTGCTCACTAAGGATCTCATTCCTCCCTGATCTCCTTCCTCCCGGAGCAAGTATCCTGCTGGCAAAACCAGGCTTGAAAAGCACTAGGGAATTCACGGACACCCTTGCACGTGGGATGCCAGAGGAGCAGTTCCTGCCCATTTTCTGAGGGGTCCTGCGCTCCATTTTCACCAGCAGGCTCAGCATGGGGGAGCCAGGGAGCACGGAAAGGCAGGAAAAGGGATAGATGTTAGAAGGCAGGAATGGATTTTGTCAGGTCCAAAAGGATCCTCCTGAAGGGTGCAGCAATCAGAGGAAGGATCCCAGTATAATTTTCTGGCCAATGCTCGTGAGGCTTAACCACAGCTCAGGGAAGGTGAGAACGGGCTGCAGAGCTCCTGGGCACCAGCGCTGGGATGGGCAACAGCTCTGGGAGATGGTGGTGAGCGCTTTGTTCCGTCTTGTGAGATCGGGGATTAATAATTCTTTTAGCAAAAGAACTGGAAAAATGATGGTAAACTGGTAGCTTCAGCTGAGTGCAATGGCCACTGGCTTCCCAGGAAGGGCTGCTGGTGCTGATACTGCACGTCTGCTTTGTGGGAGCTGAATGGGAGGGAGGCACATGCCAGCGACCGCGTTCAACAGCCGCCTCCTTTCTCAATGGAATGCCATCGCTTTCCTCCCCGCTCCGCCCTGTCCTGCTGCCCAGTCCCTGCTTTGCTGGGCTTGGAGTGGAGGCAGGAGGCTCGGGCAATGGGCAGGGGCCTGTGGGCTTGCTTGCAGATTAGGGGGTACCTGCTCAGTGCCACCCTGGGATGGAAAAGCTGCTCCTTGGGGGTTATGCCGATGCTGACGGTGCCTACAAGGCTCTGTCCACTGCTGTGGGTGCCCACCAAGTGATGCTGCAGGGTGATGGAGGCTCCAGTGCTGCCCTGGGGTAAGGGCAGGGATGGCCCCTGGGGCTGAGCTGGGGGTGCTGACCTGAGATACGACAGGGAGAAGGGAGAGGCAAAGCGAGGGCAGATCGAGGTATGAAACAAAATGTCATCTTTCGGGCAGAGGTAAACCAGTGTTCCCAGGGGGTTTCCTTGCACAGGCTTTCCATTCACCCTGTACAGCCACAAGATGTGGATTGGAATGCACGCTTTCCTAACCCCCTTTTCTTCCCTTTTTGCAGGACTGCTCCTCACTAGCAGGACCCCCCTCCGGCCAGCGCGATGGCGGGAGCGTCAGTGAAGGTGGCGGTGCGCGTCCGGCCCTTCAACTCCCGGGAGATGAGCCGGGAATCGAAATGCATTATCCAGATGTCGGGAAGCACCACTAGTGAGTGCCTCAGGGGCAGGGGGGCTTTGGGTGCTGCCCGGGAAGGAGCGCGTGCGGTGTGGCCACAGCAGCAAGCGCTGGCCCGCGGGGATCCTTGGTGAGGATGCCTGTAGCACCTCGAGTCGTTTGGAGGGGGAAATGTGCGGAGGGTGTTGGCTTTCCCACAGAGAAATGCAGTCCTGCTGTTGGAATGGCAGTGGTGGGATCCACGTGGCACTGAGCCCTTGGATTTTGGTGACGGTGAGAGGGGCAGTATTCCCCAGCAGGCAATGAGGGAGGAATCATAGAATCACAGGATGGTTTGGTTTGGAAGGGACGTTAAAGATGATCTCGTTCCAACCTTCCACTATGGATCAGGCTCTTCCTCATCCACCCTGTCCTTGAAGCTGTGCATGGGCCAGCAAGTGGTTTTTGACAGCACTGCCTGGCCAGGTACCACTCACTGCAGCATGCCAGCACCCATCCCTGCTTCTTGGGGTCTCTTGGAGATGCAACAGCATCAGGATGCAGGGCTGGGGGGAGGATTTGCCAAGGAAATGGTGCGCTGGGGGTGGGGGATGTAGCATGGGGGCTTGGGGCTGTATGTCCTGTCAGGAGCCTGTCTGGCCTTTGCCCCTCTTTAAATAACAGCTGCTGGCAGCACGGTGTGGGAATGGCAGTCAAACCCCTCCTCTTTGGCTCTGGAAGCGTCCAGATGGGACAGTGTCTAAAATAACTCCCNACTCCCTGCCCGCCCGCCCGCCCGCCTGGGGCTGCCTGCGTCACCGGCGGTGGGTGAGACACCGGTGCCAGCCACCCCCGCCCTGCAGGCTGCTATGGCAACCCTGGTGGGGGGAGAGGAGGGCACCCAAGGGTGCAGGGTGACTCTGGGACCCCACCGAGCCCCCTGGTCACCCCAGGCCTCGGGAGCAGGAATGNAATCACAGGATGGTTTGGTTTGGAAGGGACGTTAAAGATGATCTCGTTCCAACCTTCCACTATGGATCAGGCTCTTCCTCATCCACCCTGTCCTTGAAGCTGTGCATGGGCCAGCAAGTGGTTTTTGACAGCACTGCCTGGCCAGGTACCACTCACTGCAGCATGCCAGCACCCATCCCTGCTTCTTGGGGTCTCTTGGAGATGCAACAGCATCAGGATGCAGGGCTGGGGGGAGGATTTGCCAAGGAAATGGTGCGCTGGGGGTGGGGGATGTAGCATGGGGGCTTGGGGCTGTATGTCCTGTCAGGAGCCTGTCTGGCCTTTGCCCCTCTTTAAATAACAGCTGCTGGCAGCACGGTGTGGGAATGGCAGTCAAACCCCTCCTCTTTGGCTCTGGAAGCGTCCAGATGGGACAGTGTCTAAAATAACTCCCTGCCCGCCCGCCCGCCCGCCTGGGGCTGCCTGCGTCACCGGCGGTGGGTGAGACACCGGTGCCAGCCACCCCCGCCCTGCAGGCTGCTATGGCAACCCTGGTGGGGGGAGAGGAGGGCACCCAAGGGGGCAGGGTGACTCTGGGACCGCACCGAGCCCCCTGGTCACCCCAGGCCTCGGGAGCAGGAATGGGAGGTCTGTGGGGCAGCGTCTGCTGGTCTCTGGCATCCTGTGGGGGTTCTCCTTTCATGGTTGGGCAGGGATTCTCCATCTGCCTGGGGTGCAGAGCTGCTGCCCTCACGGTGAGGAAGCCTCCTGGCCATGCAGGAGCTTCTTACCTGCCCAGGGCCAGGGAATAGGCAGGGTAGATGTTGCCTGTTGTGGTTCTGATGGGTGGGGGGGACACCTGCCGTGCCCCAGTCCCAGTCAAGAGCATCAGGCATCCCCCAGCTCCACCATGGCCGTGTTTGTGCAGAGCCATCTGCCCCTGCTCACGCTGCACGCCCTGGCTGTGTCCCCACCCCTCCAGCCCGTGCCTCTGCCCGCACCAGGGAGGGCAGCAGGGCTGCAGGCAGGAGCCCTTTGCTGACAGTGAGGATTTTCTCCATGAACGGACAAATCGCTGGCTAATCCTCTCGGCCAGGGGGCTGGGGAGCAAGTGTGGGGGGCTCAGAAGCCTGCTTCTGCTGCGGCTGGTGGAGGCAGGAGGATGCCAGTAGTGCCAGCAGAGCAGGACTGCCTCAATCCCCCCGGCTCCTTGCAGAGAAGCCAAAGATAAACATGTTTGAGGGGAGCGAGAGCGAGCCTTCCCCTTCCCAGGATTATTTGCAGAGACCTTTGCATGTGCTGGGGTGGGGGGCAGGTTCTTCTCCTGCCTCATGGACTGAGCCCCGTGGGAGGCAGCGGGCCCAGGGTGGGAAGGGATCAGCCTTTCTCTGCTGTCCTTCTGCCTGCAAACTTCCAGCTGCCACAACCACCCACGTGCTCGCCAGCACTGCTGCTCTGTTCCTGTGCTGCCCTGAGCTCTCCGGGCACCATCCCGGGCACCAACACTCCCGGCCCCTCTCCTGACAGCTCCCACCAGGATGGTGTGGAGGAGACCCCTGGCTTTGATCCCACAAGGCCATTAATGTTCTCCATCTGGAGCTGTGCCTCTGCTGGCTTTAAAATCCGGGGATTATTTTCTCTGATGTGGGTTCTGGGCTTTCTCCTGCCCCGTGCCTGCCCACTCACTGGGCTCTGCCATGCTGCTGGCTCTTCAGGGCAAGGCGAGGGACATCTCCAGAAGTTTTCCTCCTTCCTGCCCCCTTGTCTCGATGTTTGTCTTCACCTCCACACCCCTCCTTGCCTTTTGAATCCCACGGGCCCAGAGCATGACTCTTTTGCAGCAGCTTTGTGAAAGCCCTCTGTGCCTGGTCACAGGAAAGGAAAAATCCCACCAGCAGCACCCATCTGCCTGCAGGCAAATAAATGGGAACGACAGGGCCATGGGAAGAGCGTTTCAGCTCAGGACAGGAGATGCCTGCTCTTGGGATGCTCCCTTCTCCCCTGTGTCCCAGTCTCTGGTTTCCCATGCCAGCTGGGCAGCTGCAGCTGGGATGCCTGGAGCCGCTTGGTGCCAGCCCCGGCTGCTCCCCTGCCCTGTGCCCAGCATGGGCTGGCACTGGGATGCAGAACAGGCGCCTTGTGCAGCTCCATCCTGCCTGCTCCACTGCCCGTTTGTGCTCCTGTTCGCTGTGGGCAGCGTCACCTCCGCCGGGCGGAGCCAGACCGGAGCCGAGCGCGGGTGACCAGAGGGCACGGTGGAGCCGCCAGGCTGAACATCAGGAGCCATCAGAGATGCTCCATCCCACTTCTTGCATGACCTCTACGCCTGCTTCTCTCCACAACGCCCTCAGCACAGCAGCCCGGCGTTGGCAGGGATCAGGAAAGGGCTGCCCATGCTGCCCACAAAGACCTGCTCTTCTGGGGGCCTCCACATCCCTGTTTGCTGCTGCAGGATTGCCAGTTGTTACTTCCCAGCCCTTTCTCCTGGTAATTAGTCTGCCTGGAATGCAGCAGGTCTCCAGGGCACTGGAGTCAGGCTGCCTGCAGTGGGTAGGGAGGCAGGGAGCCCGTGCCAGCCCCTCTTTGGTGCCAGAGCTGGGCTTCTGTCCACGGTAAGGAGCATCTCAGCAGCACCATGCTGCGGTTTTGTGGTCAGGGCTGGATCCTGACCCCACTTCCCACCCTTCCCCAGCCTGCCTCGCTGCTCTTGCACGCAGGGCTGGGTTGTTCTCAGGTCAGAAGTGGTGGACCCTTTCCAGGGGAGGAGAAGGCGTATCCATTGTGGTAATGGAGGAGGAATTCAGAGCAGAAAGCATCTAAGTGCATAGCACTGCACATCTGGGCATCAGACACCACGGCAGTGAGCTGCACCGTGCCTGGGGCTGCTCAGGAAGGCCCCAGCTGGAATCTGGAGTGGGTTTGAGCCCTGGCTGACTGCCGGGCAGAGCAGGCTGGGATGGAGACAGCTCGGGGCTTATGGTTTCCTCATCCTTGATGGTGGCAGGGAGCAGTGGGGCAGCGGGCACGGGAACTGTGCTGCACAGGCCTCAATGTCACCTCAATGTCACCTAACGTGGCTGGTGGCTGAATCTCGTGATCACCCGCTGGTTTGGGTTTCTTCTGGTGCATCTGTTGTTTCAGAAAAGAAACGCGTCGTAAATGCTCTACAGGAGGGAAAAAACATCGCATGAGGAAGAGCAGTGATGCAGTCTCCAATTTCCATAGCAACGTCCTTTTCATCAGGGGATGACAAAAGCAGACTCCTGTTTCCGCTGCTGGTGTGACACGAGGCATTAATCACCCTGCTGGGGCTGGGCACCTGCAGAGGCAGGAGCCAGAGGGGCTCTAGGGCAGCCCTGCCAGGGCTGCAGCTGCTCCCACCCCACAGGTGCCAGCATGGGAACTTTGGACACGCTCCCCTGTGGGGAGAGGAAGGCTGTGACCTTCCTGTGCCAGTGCTGGGCTCCCATGGGCAGGGTGCCACAGCAGGAAGGAACCCGAGGGAAGGAGTCGTGCCCCCCTCACTGTGTCCAGCAAGATGTTTGGGCAAGGCTCTGCCCTGGTCCCTGGGCTCTGCTGGCCGTGGCACCCTGCTTTCCCCTCCTCTGCTTTCACTGTTGGGGTCTGCGGGTTCTAGACACATCTGCAGAGCTGGAATATTCCCAGTCCACCTTCCAGGACCGTTTTGGATTGAACCCCATCACCCTTCACCCCTCCCACATGGAGGGGGGAAGGCAGGGGGGCCAGGGGTACCATGGGTGGCTGATGGCCTCATGTTCCCATCTCTTTGTCCCTAGCTATCCTGAACCCAAAACAGCCCAAAGAGACACCAAAAAGCTTCAGCTTTGACTATTCCTACTGGTCCCACACTACGGTAAGCATTGGGATGCCTGAGCCCGCCTAGAGGGCTGGGCTGGGGAGAGGCAGGAGGGCCTCCTTGCCAAATTTCTCCATGTCCCCCTCCTCTGTGCAGCCTGCAGACATCAACTATGCATCCCAGAAGCAAGTGTACCGGGACATTGGCGAGGAGATGCTGCAACACGCCTTCGAAGGCTACAACGTGTGCATCTTCGCCTACGGGCAGACGGGAGCTGGGAAATCCTACACCATGATGGGCAAGCAGGAGAAGGACCAGCAGGGCATCATCCCACAGGTGTGCCTGGGGAAAGCTGCCTGTCCCCCTGGTCCCAGAGGGACACCCGAAGGAAAAGCAGAGCTGGGAGGAAAGAGGGCAGCAGGGTGGGAGCGAGGCCGGGTTTTGCCAAGGTCTAACATAGCACTGCTGTGACAGGGAGCTGGCATGGCTCTGCTGCGGAGGGGGGGCCAGGGAGGGTCATCCAGACTGTCCAAGACTGGCTGGACTATGGCCTGGCCACACAAGGCCAGTGTACATGAGCAACAGTGGTCCAGGTGCTGAGCTGCTTACCAGGGCTGCTGCATGCTGGCCCAGCAGGACACGGAGGGGCTCTGGGGATGCTGATTCTCCATATCAGCATGGGGGGGCTCTGCCAGCTCCCCAGGAGCCATCCCAGCACTCATTGGCTGTTTTTTGGGGGTGAAAAGGTAGAAATCCCTGTGGCCTGGGCACCCCTGGCAGGAGCATCCTGCTGGCAGGGGGCTGAGCCCTGCTCTTCTGTCCGCAGCTGTGCGAGGACCTCTTCTCCCGCATCAATGACACCACGAATGACAACATGTCCTATTCTGTGGAGGTAGGCACCCCTCTGCCTGCCCAGCCCTCCCACCTGGCTCCACAGCTTGTGCCAGCGTGCAGACCCCTCTTTGGGGGGTGCCTGGGGGACTCATTCTGCTGGCTCTGCCCGTGCCCTCTACTCTAGGTGAGCTACATGGAGATCTACTGCGAACGTGTGAGGGACCTCCTGAACCCCAAGAACAAGGGGAACCTGCGGGTGAGGGAGCATCCCCTTATGGGTCCATATGTTGAGGACCTTTCCAAGCTGGCTGTGACCTCCTACAATGACATCCAGGACCTTATGGACTCTGGAAACAAAGCCCGGTGAGTTGGAGGAGATGGACAGGGTTTGGAAAGCTTGCAGACACTTCTAGAAGGTCCTGCTTCACTTCCTTACTTTGCCAGTCCAGCTGCTCTGGAGGTGGCAGTCCCCTTCTCGCTGAGTGTTGGGTACCCCCACTTGCTGTCACCTTTCCTTCCTCCTGCTTTCCAAGTGCACTGGAGACAGCAGGAAAAGGCCTGAATTTGTGCACATCTTCTCCCAGAGTCCTCCCTTGTCCTCTCAGACTTGCCTTCCCACCATGTACCCTGTCCTGGCATGAGCCCTGGCCCCGTCCCCAGCCTCTCCAGTGTCCCTTGCAGAGTGTCACACCTCCCTGTCCTGCTCTCCCTGCAGCACAGTGGCTGCTACCAACATGAACGAGACCAGCAGCCGCTCCCACGCCGTGTTCAACATCATCTTCACGCAGAAGCGGCATGACGCCGAGACGGACATCACCACTGAGAAGGTGAGAGCAGAGCCTGAAGGGCTCGGGGGAACCCACATGGATCCAGGAAGGACTTTTGTGTTCTTTCATCAGCACTTGGGGCGAGGTGGTGTGGCCTGGTGGAGGGTTGGAGCAGGAGGGAGATGAGTCCCAGGCACACGCTAGGCTCATGGTCCCTCCAGGGACTGGCCCCTGGACAGGATATTTGGCAGCTGGTGCCCTTCAGCCCTGCCTGCAAGGATATTAGCCCTGCTCCTGACCAAATCCTGCAAGGATGACCCTGCAGAGCCCACTGCTGCCCTCAGAGCAGTGGCATCCTGCGAGAGGTTTTGGCTCCGTGCTGGGCAAGGTTTGCTGTGCCCACAGGGCTGACAGCCTCCCCTCTGCCTGCAGGTCAGCAAAATCAGCTTGGTGGACCTGGCCGGGAGCGAGCGAGCTGATTCCACAGGCGCCAAGGGCACAAGGCTAAAGGTGAGAGCTGACCTGGGGTCCCCTCTGCTGGTGGGGACACCATGTCCTCCTCCCTCACCCCCAGCCAAAACATCTCCTTTCCTTGCCTGGTTCCTTGCCCACTGCACTGGCAAAATCCTTGATAGGATTGTGTTTGAAAGCTGCTGAGTGCCAGTTTCAGCAGGGTCCATGAGTCCCAGCTGGGAGGTGCTGCTTACCCAGTAAGACCAGCTGCTCTTTGCCCACACCATACTGGATATTCCTCATTTTCTCCTGGGCTTTAATGTGGCTCTGAAATGGGGCCTGAGCATCTGGGCTTTTCCTCTTCTAACCAGGAAGGAGCAAACATCAACAAGTCCTTGACCACTCTGGGGAAAGTCATCTCTGCCCTGGCTGAAATGGTAGGTAGCCAAAACACAGACAGACAGCAGCACCGGGGGGAAATGGGCTCGGGCCAGCAGGGAGGGGCTCAGCACTGAGGGATGGAGCATCCCAGCTCTGAGGGATGGAGCATCCCAGCTCCGAGGGATGGGCAGACACATCCCAAGCTGTCTCTGCGGCTGGGACAAGCTGGGCTGGCGAAGGTGCCATCTACATGGGGACCTGTGCCACTCTCTACTTGAGGGCCAGGGATCTGTGGTGGGTGCCAAGGAAGGAAGCAGCTCCCTTAAACAATCTCTCCTCTTCCTTTGCAGGATTCAGGGCCAAACAAGGTAGGTGCCCAGGCCGGGTGGGGAAGGGGNCTGAGGGATGGAGCATCCCAGCTCCGAGGGATGGGCAGACACATCCCAAGCTGTCTCTGCGGCTGGGACAAGCTGGGCTGGCGAAGGTGCCATCTACATGGGGACCTGTGCCACTCTCTACTTGAGGGCCAGGGATCTGTGGTGGGTGCCAAGGAAGGAAGCAGCTCCCTTAAACAATCTCTCCTCTTCCTTTGCAGGATTCAGGGCCAAACAAGGTAGGTGCCCAGGCCGGGTGGGGAAGGGGGTGTTGGTTTTTAGCACAGTGCCAGTGGGTGGGAGTGGATTGCAGGGTGGTTTGGGAGTGAGACTGTGCCTGGACTCCAGCCACTCTTCTCCTGGGGAATTCCTGGCAGAATCTTCAGCCTCCTCCTCGCTCTGGGGCTTTCAGTTCCCAGCCTTAAACAACCCTCCCAGCTCAGGGCATTTCACAGGCAGGACCTGTGGACCTAGGCAGAGATGCCCAAGGTTGCAGTGGCTGGGCAGAGCCATCCTCCTCCAAGTCCCCGTGGCTGGGGACCGGCTGCCACCTTCCCTTTGAGGAAAGCAGGCAGCTTGACAGCCCTTCCCTTTGCTCTCCATTCCCCAGAACAAAAAGAAGAAAAAGACAGATTTCATCCCGTACCGAGACTCGGTGCTGACCTGGCTGCTGCGGGAGAACCTGGGTGAGGANGGGTGTGGTCTGGTGAGGGGCACGGCTGCCAAGCAGAGTGTGACAGGGGCACAAGGACCAGCCTCTCCCTCATGGCTCTATCTTCCTGGGCAGGAGGCAACTCCAGAACTGCCATGGTCGCTGCTCTCAGTCCTGCTGACATCAACTACGATGAGACCCTCAGCACCCTCAGGTAGGAGGAAGTGCCCTTGTTCTCCCTGCAGTGAGCAAGAACAGGGGAGGCTGTCTGGGGCCCAGGCACTGCCACATGCAGATGGTCTCGGCACTGGGATCCTCCAAAGGATCACTTGCTGGAGTGGCTCTGCTTGCCCAGCAGCTGGGGTTTTGGCCCTGCTCTCACTGCTGTTCAAGACCCTGCCCTTCCCTAGGTACGCTGACCGTGCCAAGCAGATCCGCTGCAATGCTGTCATCAATGAGGACCCCAACAACAAGCTCATCCGGGAGCTGAAGGACGAGGTGGCGCGTCTGCGGGACCTGCTCTACGCCCAGGGCCTCGGGGACATCATTGACAGTAGGTACCACGGGTGCTCTCTGCCAGTGGCTCCAGGCAGCGATGGGCTGAGGTCCCGCCTGCCTGCAGGGCTGATGTCCCCACAGCCACCCTGCATCCTGCTCCACCGGCCCCACGGCAGCATCGCGCTGCCTCTGGTGAGCCCCTGCACGCATGTTCACAGCCCTCAATCCCCTCCTGTCGCAGGGGGAGCCGCTTTCTGCCCAGCAAACGTTCCCTTCTTCCCTTCCACCCACCATCTTCAGCATCCAGCACCCAGCAGAGGTGCCAGCAAGGTGTTACTGGGACTGCACACGCCCATGGGCTCCCCTCCCTGTGCTGTCAGATATCCTACTGAGATGAACCCCCTCTTGTTCTGTTCTCTCTGTCTTACCCCCGCTCCCTGCCCTCTCTTTCTCTCTTAGCCCATCCTGCTGCAGGAGGATCCAAATGTGTGTATTCCCCATCACTGGTACTCTCTATTGCTTCCCGGCTTTTTGGAGATCCAGGCTGTGCCCAGGGGCACCCGTGCAGCATGGGGAAGGGCTCCCGCAGCCAGCCCCTGCTGATGGAGCCTGCAGGCTGCCATCCTCAGGGAGCTGGCACAGGGGACGGTGGCAGAGTCGTGGTTAGCACCTGGGCTTGGGATAGTGCTGAAGGGACCAGTGTCCTCCCACCTGGCCATGCCAAGGGCCCAGTCCACACGGGGACCTCCTCCTTCATGCTGTCGTGATGTTTCCTGTCGCTGCTGCTGCTGCTGCTGCTGCTGCTGCTGCTGCTTCTGCTGGTGCTGCTGTGCCTCACTGGGACTGAGCCTGGCACGGCACTCGGGGGGGTGGGATGGCGCTCTGCTGGTGAGGTGGTGGGTGGTGGTGGCCAGGAGGCTTTTGCCCATGGATAAGCACCATGGCCCGTCCCACCCCGGGTCAGGCAGTGCAGCCAGGCTGTGGTGAGCCTGCTGCGGAGACAGGGGCCCTCCTGGCTCAGCTTCCCTGGATGTGGGCTAAGGGAGATGGGGGACTAATCCTGCACCTGCTAACCTGTGCCCTGCCTGCCTCTGGCACCGTGCTCTGAGACCCAGCGACTCCTCAGGGCTGGAGGAGCATCTCCAGTACCTGGTCCTAAGCCACCACAGCTGACGCTTGGGGTGCCAGCTGGCAAGCACCACTGCCTGTAGTCCTGGCTTCACTCTCTGGCTGCCTGGCCAAGGTGCTGCTCCAGCAGGCCATGGGCTTCCTTTGAGGGAATCCTGCCACTTCTCCTGCCCTGTCTACCTGACCCCTTCGTAGGGCAGAGAGCCACCTCCTCTCATCCCCTTCCCTTCTCATTCTCTGCTCCCAGAGCTGGCTGATCTGGAACATCTGGGCAGGGAAAACCACCCAGGCTGTATGAGATGGAGAGGATGACAGAGGCAGTGGCACATACTTGGGGAGGACATTTGATGGATGCAGGACCCGGTGTTGCAAAAAGTGTCCCTGGGAGCCCAGGAAGGCTGCTTCCAGCGTCTGCTTCACCAAACAGCCCCGTTCCCCGAGGGGCTGCCTGGGCTGGGGAAGAGAGCGCCTGCCCTCGCCCTGTTGCTGTCTGTGCCTCTGTGCTGTTGCCTGTGCCTTTTCCTGTAACTCCCGGCTTTCCTCTCGACGCGCCGGCCACTCTTTTTTTTTTCCCAACAGCTTTTCTTGTCTCTGTCTTTCTCTGTCATCCTGTCTGTGTGTCTTTCCCCGGCCCATCCCTCCTTCCGCGCCCGTAGATGTGTCCGACTTTGAGAACAATAACGATGCTAGAGGGGCAGAGCTGAGTCACCGCCATGACAATCTCTCCACAGTGACCAACGCCATCGCTGGGATCAGCCCCTCTTCCTCCCTCTCTGCCTTGTCCAGCCGCGCTGCCTCGGTTGCCAGCCTCCACGAGCGCATCATGTTTGCCCCGGGCAGCGAGGAGGCAATTGAAAGGCTCAAGGTGAGGGGCTGGTGCCATGCAGGGTGAAGGGCTCAGCTCAATGCCCTGCCGCTTTCAGAGGGGCCTCGGTGTTTTCTGGAGACCCCTGAAGGGTGACCCTCATGGGAAGCAATACTCGGATGGGCTCTTGCAGAGTGGACAGACTTAGAGCTTGCCCAGACTGAGGGCTTGGGTGTTGTAGGGTCTTCCTGGTGCTGTGTTGTGGGGTGTGGCTGCCTTTGACCTGCGGGACAGGTGCTCCGGGCTTGGGATGGGCACTCCTGTCATGGGATGGGTGCTCCTGGTCCAGCATGGTGCAGGAGTGGGCTGGCATCAAGGGAATGGAGAGGCTGGTCTTCGTACCTCACTCTTTGAAGATGGGACTGATGGAAAGATGTGGGGGAAATGCTGCTGCAGCTTGTATAAACAAGCCTGAAACTGGGACCAGTGTCCCACTGAAGCACGCTGGGCAGGAGTGGGCGGAGTGGTCAGGCGTGCTGCCCACGGGATACACTCACCCCCTGTTTAACCCACACCTGGCAGGAAACAGAGAAGATCATTGCAGAGCTGAACGAGACGTGGGAGGAGAAGCTGCGTAGGACAGAAGCGATACGGATGGAGAGGTGGGTGGGCTGGGCTGGAGTGGGACAGGCTGGGATGGGACCAGGTGGCATTCCTTGGGCATTTCCCATCCTCTGCACTTTGCTAGAGCAGTTGAGTTCCTGGGGCAGCCAAACAGTTTGAATGTCCAGCCAGACCCTGGGTTGCCCCCTGGGCACCCCAGTACCCACCAGGTCATCCTGCAGAGAGGTGGGCTGCCCTGAAAAACCCACCTGAATTATGACAAGAGCTGTAACAAGCCCTACATTGCAGTCCATGGGACAAACCATGGGCTTCCATCCTAGTGCTGGCCCCAGGGGTGCATGGAGTTTTGACAGGTTCTTCTTTCCCTTGCTCCTTCAGGGAAGCGTTGCTGGCCGAAATGGGGGTGGCCATGAGGGAGGATGGAGGCACCTTGGGAGTTTTTTCGCCTAAAAAGGTAGGATCATCCTATTCTCTTGTTCCTGGGGACTGGTTTTTATCCCTGCAGCTCCCTTCTGATCCACTCTGTCACAGCTGGCCAGCCTCAAGTACTTCACTAGCCTTTTCTTGGCTCTGAAACCTATGGGGGAAATCCCAGCATTGAGCCTGCTGGGTACAAACATGGGTAGAAACACATGGCTAAATGTCCAGCCCCCACTGCTGGGGTGCTGTCCCCTTTCATGGGGGTATTTGCTGATAATCACTCTCTTGGACTTCAGTGTTAACTTCTAAAAATTCATACTTTCAGATATTTAAAATTGCTGCCCCTGAAACCAGCAAGTGCTCGCTAAGAAATGTGGGTGGGCGAATATTCCATCTCTTTATTGCTTGCAGCATTTGGCTTGGCCAAACCTCTTAAGTGTGTGTGTCCCCAGCTCAGGTGGTGATAAAGACTTCTCAGCCTTCCCCTTATGTGGCCCAGCTGACTTTTAGGATGAACTTGTACACTGTTGTCTTTGTTTCTTGTCCCAGCTGCTGCCTGTTAGGACTCCAGACCTTTGGGTAGGAAGCGTGGGGGTTTATTCCCCAAAGCAGGTTGGTCTTGGAGGTGGGGCATTGCTGTGGTGGTCTTGGTGCCTCCTTGCTCTTCAGCTATCTGGCAGGTGGAAACTCTTCTGACTTCTCCAGTGGCTGGTGAGGAGAGTTAGTGCTGATAGTGTGCAAACTCCGTTTTGTTACGGGCACTGCACTTCACTGGCCTGCTGTGTGCCGTGGCTGGGGTGGTTACAGCTCCAGGAGCTCAGTGGAAGGTCACCACCAGCTTTACAAATCTGGACAAAAACTGCAAGTGAAAGAGTCTCAGCCCCCAGGGCCGTGTGTCTGTCCAGAGGGGCCAGAGCTTAAATGCTACAGCCAACTTCTGCCAGCCACCATGGAGAAGAGCCCACCTTTCCCTCGACCTCCAGCTCTGCTGCCCTGTTTGGAGTGAGTCTCTGCTGTCAGCCAAGCCTTGTGGCACCATGGTGAGGGGCCCCCTCTGCATGCTGGGTCTCAGCAGGCTGGTATGGTGTTCCTTACAGCCACTATTATTCTGCCTGGGAAACTCAGAACTTCTCTCACTGATACTCCTGGGACTGCCCCTGTTCCCTGAAGGTGTAATCCCAGCAGCTCAGCTGGCTGTGGCCAGAGAGGCCTGTGGCTGGGGGAGGAATTTTCCTCTCATCGAGAACAAAGTGGTTTGTGACCCAGGGGAAGAAAGGGATGTGAGGGACCTGTTAAGAAGAGGACCAGGAAGTGAAATTCAGCCTGCAGGTAGGGCTTCAGGTCTGTGCTGCTTTTGGATGAACTCTGGGACCTGCTCTTTTGGATGCATCATCTGGTGTACAATCCGTGGAGGAAAATGGGCACCTTTACTTCCTTTTTGACCTGGCAGAGGGCAGGGTTAGATTAGGTGTTGGAAAGAAATTCTTCCCTGTGATGGTGATGAGGCCCTGGCACAGGTTGCCCAGGGGAGCTGTGGCTGCCCCATCCCTGGAATTGTTCAAGGCCAGGTTAGATGGGGTTTGGAGCAACCTGGGCTAATGGAAGATGCCCGTACCCATGGCAGGGGGTTGAAATGAGATGTGCTTTTATGTCCCTTCCAACCCAAACCATTCCATGATTCTATAATACACAGCACAGGTGAGAGGGATCCTGCCCCAGGAGACTCTGAGGTTTTGGCTCTGTGTTGGGCCTGTTTGGAACATGGATTTTGAAAGGTGGCCAGAGGAGGGGTAACTAGGACTCAGCCCTGGGAGGAGGAAAGCAAGGAAGCTTGTGGAAGCAGGGCATCCTCGTGCCAGCCTCTCAGTTCTCTGCCGTCCCCTGGAAAAGGACCCGTCTGGACGTGTCGCCCCGAAGATAGAGAGGGCAGGAGAGCCTGTGCAGAGGCAGCCTGCAGTGCTGCTGAGCTCCCACCCTCCTCCAGAGCATCCCTCAGTGCCTGGGCAGGCGGGGCACACAGGGTGACTCCTTGTTTGTCTCTCCCAGACACCGCACTTGGTCAACCTGAACGAGGACCCGCTCATGTCCGAGTGTCTTCTCTACTACATCAAGGACGGGATAACAAGGTGAGGACCAGGTCCCATGGAGTGGTGGGAGCATTGTCCATGACTCAGTGCCTGACTTCCCAGGTGGGCAGTGGGGTGACAGCTGTCCCCAGGCTGGGCACTGTTCCCAGGGCATCCCCAAAGTGCATCCCCAAAGTGCAATCCCCAAGATTTTGGTCTTGCAGTGCACCAAGGGTTGCTCCTGTCAGCTCCAAGGATGGGGCTGGGGGGAAGCTCAGGAGGGGCTGCTTTGAGGAAGGACTGAGCTAGGTTTCCCCTGCAGGGTTGGCCGGGAAGATGCTGAGAAGAGGCAGGACATCGTTCTCAGCGGGCACTTCATTAAAGAAGAGCACTGCCTGTTCCGCAGTGACACCAAAACTGGTGAAGGTATTGTTTGTCTGGAGGGGCTTCACTGCCCTGGGCACCCATCCCTCTGCACGTCCTCAGCACCTGCCCCCAGCTGAATGTCCTGCCCTCCTCAAACTAGTGGGGCTTTACTGCATGCCTATGGCCTCTCCACACTTCCAGATGAGCTACATCCCTCATGGCTGGGAGGGGAGCTCGTGCAAGGCATGTGGGAACAAAGCAAGGTGAGGAGATGAGGGCAGGATGGCTGAGCAGACTGTGGATGATTCCCCTGTTCAAGATGTGGAGCAGAGTCCACCCTCCAAAATGGCAGGAACCTGGGTGTGAAGTGGCTGTGGGAGATGAGCCTGGGGAGGATGGAGTTGCCTTCTGGAGGCTCTGGTCTCCTCCCACATGCAGTCTCCAGCTGCCCTTAGTCCTTAGGACTGCTCTGATTAACATCAGGTTGGCTGAGTCCTGCTAGCTGCCCACGGTGTGGGTGCTGCTGGTGGGTACCACCCACACCTGGGGTGCTGGCTGGGGCAGCTCTCCCTTTCTGAGGCTGCTGGAGCAGGACATGCTGGATTTATCCCTCTGCTTCCACCTCACCTTCCCTCCCCTCTCCCCTCCCCACCCTCTCCCCAGTGATAGTGACCCTGGAGCCCTGTGAAGGTGCTGACACCTACGTGAACGGCAAAAAGGTGACGGAGCCCAGCGTCCTGCGCTCAGGTGGGTCCCTGGGGCTGCTCCAGCCCACCTTCCTCCCTCCTGTGGGGGCTCTGCACTGGTCCCACGTTAAACCCACACCTTTCCCCCGCCCCGTGCACACCACTGCAGGGAACCGCATCATCATGGGGAAGAGCCACGTCTTCCGCTTCAACCACCCCGAGCAGGCTCGGCAGGAGCGGGAGCGGACCCCGTGCGCCGAGACCCCCGCAGAGCCTGTGGACTGGGCGTTTGCCCAGAGAGAGCTGCTGGAGAAGCAAGGCATCGACATGAAACAGGAGATGGAGCAGCGGTGAGAGCGTGGGCTGAGGCGCTGGGGAGTTGGGTGTTCACTTCCAGGCTGGTCATCCTCTCCTTCCCCATTTCCACCTAGGCTCCAGGAGCTGGAGGACCAGTACCGGAGGGAGCGGGAAGAGGCGAATTACCTTCTGGAGCAGCAGAGGCTGGTAGGTGGCCGGGGCATGGCTCCTTCTCAGGCTGCCCAGGCATGACTGAAGTCCTGGCAGATGTTTGTGTGGGGTGGATCTGTGTTCTAAAAACAAGGGCAAATCTGTTGTTCCTGGAGTTGTCAGCACAAACAGCGATGCAGAGGAGGGAGGAGGCTGTGCTCCTGCAGGGAAGAGGAGTGTGGTGTGGCAGCATGGAGGAAGGTCACACTGGTGGGTTGCATCACCTCTCTTCTGTCTCCCCCAGGACTATGAGAGCAAACTGGAGGCTTTGCAGAAGCAGATGGATTCTAGGTATTACCCTGAGGCAAATGAGGAGGAGGAAGAACCTGAGGATGAAGGTGAGGGCTGGGAGCCACCACGAGGTTTTGACGCTCTCTGTGGGAGTATGAAGAGTGAACTGTGGGTCGATGTCCTGGTAGTGTGGTCACTGTCCTTCCATGTCCCCACAGTGCAGTGGACAGAGCGGGAATTTGAGCTCGCCCTCTGGGCCTTTAGGAAGTGGAAGTGGTACCAGTTCACCTCCCTCCGTGACCTGCTCTGGGGCAATGCTATCTTCCTCAAGGAAGCCAATGCCATCAGCGTGGAGCTGAAAAAGAAGGTGGGTGGCTGGGCTCCTTTCTGGCTCGCTGCAGCACCCACGGCAGAGGCCACGAGAGCAGGCAGCCAGGAAGTGCTGAGGAGGGGTCGCCAGAGGCAGCACACGAAGCCCTCTGCCCTCCCAGGTGTCTCACCACCCCCTCTGCCCCCTCCAGGTCCAGTTCCAGTTTGTGCTCCTCACGGACACGCTGTACTCGCCTCTCCCTCCCGACCTGCTGCCTCCTGATGCCGCCAAGGACCGGGAGAAGAGGCCGTTCCCCCGGACCATTGTGGCTGTAGAGGTGCAGGACCAGAAGAACGGGGCAACACACTACTGGACCCTGGAGAAGCTGAGGTGGGTGAGAGATGGCTGCGCCGGGAGGGTTTGGGTGCCCACAGCCCTGTGTCTCACTGCCACCATCGTTGTCCCCTCTCCCTGCAGGCAGCGCCTGGACCTGATGCGAGAGATGTACGACCGAGCAGCAGAAGTGCCTTCCAGCGTCATTGAGGACTGTGACAATGTGGTGACTGGCGGAGACCCTTTCTACGACCGCTTTCCCTGGTTCAGGCTGGTGGGCAGGTGAGCGCTTTGGCTCCTTCGAAGCGTGCCTGGGACCCGGAGACAGCCCTGCAGGAGGATGCGCTGCCCAGCACGTGCAGGGCGCTCATCCCCCCGTGGGACTGCGGTGTGATGGCTCTCCTCCGTGTTGGCTGCCAGCACCCCAAGGGACCCACGAGCTGCTGGCGATGCTCCTGCTGCCTGCCATAACCCAGCACTGAGAGCCACGGGCTCCAGGCTTGGGGGGTGCGGGGGCCGTGGCTGTCCAGCAGGCAGAGAGCCCGCGGTGGGCATGTGTCCCTGTGCACGCGCTGGTGTCTGAGCATCTGTCTGTACAGTGTGTGCCGCGTGTTTCCGTGCGCTTCCTGCACACTGGTTGGAAGGGTGCGGTGCCAGCAATGAAGATGGGCCACCCTGGAGAAGGCTGGGGCAGGGGCAGGGGCAGGGCAGGGGGAGCAGGGGGCTGAGCTGCGTGGCCTGGAGGCATTCCCCCGTGCTGTAGNTGCTGAAGCACACGGAGGGGTTCTCTCCAGCAGCAGGGGTAGTGGCGAGCCTTGTGCCAGCTGCTCTGTCCCTGTGTTCCCTGCAAGGCCAGGAAAGGGAGTCCCCAGCATTCACACTGGTTCCTTGGGTTGCTCTTTTGTCTGGCTGTTGGTGGCTTTAGAGATGCACCAGACGGGCAGGTCTTTGTTCCCAATGTCCCTTGATTTAAGCAGACAAAAAACCCACCCCAAAACCTAACCAAGAAAAAAAAACAAAAAAGCAAAATTCCTGTTCTTTCTGTTTGGAACAGCTGGTGTTAACATGTCTTCTATCTTGTTGTACTAACCTTAGTTCAGATATCTCTGGCTGCAACAGCTCTCCTCTTTTCAACACATGCATGAGCGAGCGCATGGCTGATCTCCCCCCCTCCCCTACCTTCTCGAACCCCGACTCCGACATCACCGAGCCTGCTGACGAGCAGCACCAGGGGCAGGAGGAGGAGGAGGAGGAGGAGGAGGAGGACCTGGAGGAAGACATCTTTCCGGAGTGCCCGCTGTGTGATGGCCGGGATCCATTTTACGACCGCTTCCCCCTGTTCAGTTTAGTAGGAAGGTTGGTGAGGTTTTAGGAGAGCATGCCGGGAAGGACCTAGCTCTTTCGCATGAGGGAACTGCTTTTGGACACGACTCCCACCTCCGGGGCAGCCCGGAGGTGCAGGGGGTGGCCGGCTGGGATTGCCGCCAAGCCCGGGCGCCTGGCGGGGTGAGGAGGTTCCCGCTGAGGTAGGGCTGTGAGAAGCACAGCGGGGGCAGGGGATGGCAGGGGAAGGCGGATGGTGCCTTCCTTTATGTGGGTACCTTTTTGGGGGAGCCCCTGAGGAGGGGAGCTCTGCTGTGTCTGCATCAGCAAAGGAACTGGGGGAGCCACCTGGGGGTCTTGGTCCTGGGCATTTCTGTCCCAGGAAGGACCACGTCCCACCCGGCTTGGGATGACCCTATGGTGCCGCTGACTGGGGACACATAGGCACTTCAAAACCCTGTGTGCCTCTGGCACTGGCTTGGCTCTCCTGGCTGCATTGGTCAGTGTGAGCTCCCCTGAATTTGGAGGCTTGGATGTCCCCAGGTGGTTGGGGGGGATGAAGCTGAGGGGAGTGAATGGAGAGGCGGGTGCAGGACAGAGTGCCAAAAGCAGTGTTTGCTCTTCCCAGCTCTAGCCAGTGCTTGGCTTGGGGCCATACCTGCCAACTTGGCAGAGGAGACGTCCAGGGGATGTTGTGGGGACCTGGGTGTAGGCTCCAGCTCCTCTTTAGCTGGAGCCAAGGACAAGAACTTTGGTTTCTCATACCTGTTGGCTGGAGACCCCCTTGGGCTCCATCAGTCTTGGCCTGGAGAAGCCCACCAGCTGCCCCAAACCTGGCTGTGCCACCAAACCTGGAGCCATCTGCCCATCCCTGGAACGGTGTGCGGAGCTGCCAGCTTTCTCTGGGGTTTTCCCAAGGGGGTATGCACCAGGAGCTGTTCTGAGAGCCTTTGCCTCAGGCAGGGGCTCCCTGACTGGGGTGAGCTGGGGCTCCTCTTCCTTGGTGTGCCAGAGCCAGGCAGCATGGTGGGAAGGAGGGACCAGAGCAGGCAGAGAGGGTGGAGGTGGGGTAAGAGTCCTGCAGCCTCAGACCGAAAGAGCTGGGTTCTTCCCCTTTTATTTTCTTTTTTCCTTTTTCCTTATTTAAAAGAAAAAAAATATCAAAACAACCCCGAAACTCTCAAGGGCACCTCAAAAAACCAAATAAGGCCCTGTGGCAGCGGCCCCACTCCATGCCGGGGGCATGTTCCCCAGAGCTCGGTGCCTCCTGACTTCTTTTGAGTCTGCCCTGGGTTTGGCTCCCCGCGCAGCAGCTCCGCCGGCCACATTTCTTGTGAAGTGTGCTTGGATTGGTTTATGATTGGATCCTTGTCTTTGATTTTTTTTTCTTTTCTTTTCTTTCTCTCTTTCTTTCTTTCTTTCTTTCTGTCTTTCTTTCTTTCTTTCTGTCTTTCTTTCTCCCTCTCTCCTTCTCTCTCTCTCCTTCTCTCTCTCTCTTTCTCTCTCTCTCTTTCTCTTTTCCTCTTTCTTTCTTTCTTTCTTTCTTGCTTTCTTCAATTTTTTTGTATTTTGGTTATTTTAGGGGTTTTTTTATTCTTTTTTTAGCTGCTGGCTCTATCTCTTCAAAGCTTTAGCAAAAATTGGGGTTATTTCACTTTTGTCTTCCTTTGGAAAGGCTTTTCTTGGTCTGAGCATGCCATCTTTGCACCTCACCAATCTTGTGGTTAGTGTCCCTGCCCTCCTTCCTCTAGTGACACACTTGTCCCCCTCCTCCCTGCCTGCCCCACCTCCCTCCCACTCCTCCCTGCCCTCTCCAGTCCTCTGCTTCCACACCAGCTGCCCTGTGATTTCGGGTGGGTGGGCGCACACAAATCCCTGCGCGTCCGAGAGTTCCCTGTGGTCACAGGGCTCTGTCCCAGGCATGAGGTCCTGCTGGGAAGCCCTGGCATGGTCCGACCGTTTGTTCCCAGTGGCATCTGAGAAGAGATGGGTTGAGACAGGCCCATCAGGAGATAATGATCCGGCATCACCTGCTTCCACAACTTGAGTCCTTTGAGATGCTTTGGTTGGAAAAAGCCTCGAGGAGCAGCTGAAGGTCAATAGGAGTCACCAGAGCAGGGGGAATCTCCGGACTTGGGGGTTGGGGTGCAAGTGCAGGGCTGCAAGAGCCCCCGGGCACTTTGAGGTGCCGTTGAATATGAAGATTCCTGTGAGGCTGGGATGCCCTGAGCAGCACAGCAGCCACCTGGAGATGCAGCCCTCATGGGAGCCTCCTGAGGCAGAGGTGTCCTGGCCAGTCCCCAGCACCATCCCACCCCACAACACCCACTGACACTGCACGTCAAGACGCTGGCGGGTGCCACAGGGAGAGGTGCTGGGCACCGCACCGCTGCCAGCCTGCACCTCTTGGCAGGGAGCTCAGTGCCAAAGGTGACTTGTCCCTGCGGAGGGTACAGCATGCCACCATGGCCAGAGCTGGATGACCGTTGGAAGCTGGCGGTGAGGTGGAGGGAGGCAGCAAGAGGACCCAAAACACTTGAGAAACAGAGAGCAGTGGCCTGACAGGAGGTGCTGGCAGAGACATGGAGCAGCCATCGTGTTGGACTCTGGGGTGGCACCTCGCCGTGGTAGCGTCGGTGACCTGGATGCTGCAGAGGAGAGCAGGGAGGCTCAGACTTGCCCGGCGTGCCGGCCATCCCTGTGACGTGCTGGCAGGTGGCCTGGCACCCCGAAGCCGTGTGTGTGAAGGGATGGGGAGGGGGGATGCACAACCTGATGCTGCCAGCCACACCACGCAGCCTCCCTCCCAGTGGTCTGCAACACTGCGGGCAGAGCCAGGGCCAGGAACCCCCAGCAGGTTCACCTCTGGAGGTCCAGGACTTTGTCCTCTCACCTCCTTCACTCCTGACAGCCTCCATCTCCCCTGTCACCCTTCCTTCCCCGTCTTGCCCCTGTCCTCCCCGTGGTGACTCCGCAGCTGGCCCCTAGTCGTGTTGCAGCACCTCCTGCCCAAGTTCTCCAGCTCTCTACCACAGAGAAGGTCCTCTTGCCCTACGGCTTCACGGTGGCACCAGCGCAGCCCTCTCCCCTCCTGCCTGCCATAGAGGTGACAGTCGGAGAGGTCTGCAAGTCTGGTGTGTTCTGTGGTGTTTTCCATGGCGTGTGCCACCCTCCTGCCCACCCTCCTGCCCGCGGCACGCTGCCTGCCCGCTGCCCCCAGCCCCTTCGCCTGGCCCTGGCTGCCTTCTCTTTAGTTTTGCTTTGCAGCGCTGCGGTCGCGCCCTGAGCAGTGACCTGGGATCCCGGCCGCTGCCGGCCACGCCAGCCGTGCCTGGGGACTCACGGGTGGGAGCAGTGACCGCTCTCCCCCCTGTTGTGTGTCCCCCCCTTCTCTGGCAGGGCCTTTGGCTACCTGAGCAACCTCCTCTACCC
>VWZW01002333.1:6090-17570 GCA_013397115.1 Edolisoma coerulescens | reverse complement strand
CCGCGTGGCCATCGTCAGCGAGAAGGGCGAGGTGAAGGGCTTCCTGCGTGTGGCTGTCCAGGCCATCTCAGGTAGGAGGGTCCCCCCCCCAAAATGTGCCCCTTGCATCCCCTGCACCCTCTGTGCTGGCTCACCCCCATTCCTCCTTCAGCGGATGAAGAAGCCCCTGACTATGGCTCTGGTGTGAGGCAATCAGGGACAGCCAAGATCTCCTTTGACGATCAGCACTTTGAGAAGGTAAGGTGGGGCCGGCTCTTGGTGGATGCCCAGGGACCCCAGACCCCTGCCTGAAGGGAATGTGCTCTTGGTCCACCAGGCAGACCAAGTCCTCGCTCGCCCAGCGGTGCACCCTGCTCTTGCCCGTGTCCCAGGGGGGCTGCCGTGGGGTGGGAGAGGAGGGCTGGAGGTGCCTGGGTGCTTGGGATGCTGGCAGTGGCGCAAGCGGGACCAGCTTGGGGACCACCAGCACCCCTGAACCCCACTCCTGGCACAGTTCCAGTCAGAGTCGTGCCCAGCTGTGGGGATGTCTCGCTCGGGGACCTCTCAGGAGGAGCTGCGCATAGTCGAAGGTCAGGGGCAGGTCAGCGACGTGGGTCCGTCCGCCGATGAAGTCAACAACAACACGTGCGCAGGTGAGGAGGGGTGACAGGCAGTTTGGGAGTGGCCCCTGAACCTCTTGCACCCTCATTGACAGCCCACTGCTGCAGTCGGGGGCTGCTGGCAGACAGAATCACAGAATCACAGAGTCAGCTAGGCTGGAAAAAGCCTTTGAGATCATCGTGACCTGACAGCACCTTGTCAACTACCGTGGCACTGAGTGCCACATCCAGGCTTTTCCTAAACTCTCCAGGAACAGTGACTCCACCACCTCCCTGGGCAGCCCATTCCAATGCTCAATCACCCTTTCTGTGATGAGCTTCTTCCTCATGTCCAACCTAAGCCTCCCCTGGTGCAGCTTAAGGCTGTGTCCTCTTGTCCTGTCACTGGTTGCNAGGGAGTTGCAGAGAGTGATCAGGTCTCCCCTCAGCCTCCTTTCTCCAGGCTGAACAATCCCAGTTCCCTCAGCTGCTCCTCACAGCACTTGTGTTCCAGCCTTGTTGCCCTTCTCTGGACACGCTCCAGCCTCTCAACATTGTTCCAAAATGTTCCTAACACTGAGGGGATGACAGCCTGCCTTGCTAAGGGTCTCTCTCTCCCTGCAGTGACCCCAGAGGACCTTCTTCTGGACAGCCCGGAGAAGCCTGCACCGGATGGGCCGCTGGAGGTGGCTTTGGATCACCTGAAGCTGGGCAGCATCTTCACTTTCCGTGTGACGGTCCTGCAAGCCTCCAGCATCTCCGCAGAATACGCAGACATCTTCTGCCAGTTCAAGTGAGCCCCCAGGGCCCCCCAGCCCTGCTTCTTCCACCATGCTCCAGCCATCACTTGGGGGCTTGTGGTGAATTTGGGAAGTTTCCTCCACCTCTGAGCCCTTTGTGGATGGG
Organism: Edolisoma coerulescens; assembly: GCA_013397115.1. Taxonomy (NCBI): domain Eukaryota; kingdom Metazoa; phylum Chordata; class Aves; order Passeriformes; family Campephagidae; genus Edolisoma; species Edolisoma coerulescens. The sequence goes on along the minus strand of VWZW01002333.1, from coordinate 16,086 downwards.
GAGGCAAAACCAAGGGCTGTGGAATCTGTCCAAGCATTTGTTTAGTCACTGGCAAAAGGCAGGGAGAGACTTCCAGCAGCTTCAGGGAGTCCTGTGCCAGCCAAGGGGGAACAGGCTCTTGTGGTCCCTCGCTTTCACTCCCCTCCCTGCTCCACCACGTCCCCATCCCACAGCCCCTGAACAACCTTCCTTCCCTCCACAGCTTCATCCATCGCCATGACGAGGCCTTTTCAACAGAACCCTTGAAGAACACAGGACGAGGGCCACCCCTGGGCTTCTATCACGTCCAAAATGTGCGTACCCCTCTTCCACCACCCCTTTGCCCCTGCAGCTGCTGGGGTCTCTGCAGGGCCATTGGCTGGATCCTCTCCCATGGAAGCAGCTTCCTCCTGGCTTTCCCAGCCACTCACAGCCACCCAGCTAAGCCAGCCTTAGGCATGGTGGACATGCAGGAGAAACACCAAAAGCCGCTGTCGTCCACCTGGAAAGGCTGGGATTTCACAGCAGTGGTCTTGGTGGGGAGAGCATCCCTGAATGGGGCGAGGAGTGGGTGAGGGATGCAGGGGACTGACAGTCTTACACCCTTCCACATCCCAGGTGCTGTTGCTGGCTCTATCCCCTTTCCCAGCTAAACTGCACTGTCAGTGGCTCAGCAGCTCTTTCTCTTCTAGATCGCTGTGGAGGTGACAAAATCTTTCATCGAATACATCAAGAGCCAGCCAATTGTGTTTGAGGTGTTTGGCCACTACCAGCAGCACCCCTTCCCACCTCTCTGCAAGGACGTCCTGAGGTGGGCACATCTGGGCCACCCCCAGATGCACTGCGGTGGGCTGCCTGGGGACCCAGAGAAAGGGGGCAGGTGGTGGGGGGTGGCCCCAAGGCATAGGGGGGGCTGGCTGGGTTTGGGGGTCCCTGGGGTTGCTGTAACCAAGCTGGTTCTGTCCGCAGCCCGCTGAGGCCATCCCGACGCCACTTCCCCCGTGTGATGCCACTCTCCAAACCAGGTAGGGAACCCGGCCTCCTGCTCCTGTGCCCACCCGTAGTTCCCGTGTTGGGTGGGTGTCCCCTTCCCCAGAGGGACCAGTTAGGACCCCAGGGGCACCACAAAATGTACTATGGGCCAAAGCACTCAAAAGCCCTGGACACCCATTTCCACAATATTTAACAGATGGAAAGCCCCCATCTCACCCCCTGCAGAACAGCAGGGAGGAGGTTCCTTGCCCTGGGTGTGCCCTGAGGTCCTTGCCTGCTCTGCCCTTTCCCTGCCATCATATGCCTCACTCCAAGTGCCAGCAGCAGGATCAACCTCTTGCCTGTCTTTTCTGACCCACTGCAGTGCCTGCGACAAAGCTGAGCACCATGACTCGGCCCAGTGCTGGCCCCTGCCAGTGCAAGTATGACCTGATGGTCTTCTTTGAGATCTGTGAGCTGGAGGCCAATGGCGAGTNTTGCCCAGTGCTCAGCACCTCTGGGCAGGCTGGCAGGATTCTGTGTCATGCTGCAATCCTCTCTTCCAGCTACATCCCTGCTGTTGTGGATCACCGTGGAGGCATGCCATGCCATGGGACCTTCCTCCTTCATCAGGTACTCTTTGCCCAAGATGCTGTCCTAGCTCTGGCTCCTCCTGGGACCTGTGTTAACTACTGTCCCTTCTCTCTGGCCTCGTGGGTCTCAGGGCATCCAGAGGAGAATCAGTGTCACCTTGGTGCATGAAACGGGCAGCCTCATCCACTGGAAGGAAGTACGGGAGCTGGTTGTGGGTAAGCCAAGCCAGCCCCCAGCCACTGAGCTCCCAGGCATCCTCTCGAGCCGTTTCTTGCCCACATTCCCATATTCCCACATGGAGCTTTATGCCTTGTCTCCCCTCCTGCCCTGCAATTGTAAAGCAGCAGCTGCCTGGCAGGTGACACTGGGACACTGCCCCTGCCACCATACCCAGGAGCTGGACCAGGATCTCTGGTTCTGAATGGCCAGCAGTGGGCTGAATGGCCAGTGCTGGGCAAGTGCTGCCTGGCAGGGGGGCTGCAGGCAGGCAGTCTGCCCTGGCCTTCATGGGGACCCTCACAGGGCCACCGCCTGTCACCTCAGAGGCAACTCTGTGCTGCGTTCGCAGGTCGGATCCGGAACACCCCAGAAGCAGACGAGTCACTCATCGACCCCAACATTCTGTCCCTGAACATCCTCTCCTCCGGGTACATCCACCCCTCCCAGGATGACCGGTGCGTGATGCTTTTTTTCTTGCTCTTCCCCTGCTGTGGTGAGGGATGGAGGGGGCGAGTAGCAGCCCCTCTCTCCCCTGGAAGGCTCTTGGCCCTTCTGCTGACCCATTGCTGCCTTGAGGCAGGGTTTTTCTGAAGCTGCATAGGGTCTTGGGGTACAGGGCTGCCAACCCCCTTCCTCCTCCTCCCCAAGGCCTTGCTGTGCTGGGGAGGGCACTACGGGGAATTTGTGTGTGGGTCCTGCTCTCTGGTGCTGGCTGTGATGGGCTGGCACAGGGAGGCAGTTGGTGCCAGTGCCTGGAGGATGTCCCAGCTCCATGGCTAGAGGGGAGGGCTAGTTGTCCTGTGTCCCAGCAAAATTGCTGGAAAGGCCCCTTGGCACCCATGGCAGATCCCTGTCTGTGTGCGAGTAATGCATGAAAGCCATTCCCACCCGGTGTGGGTGACTTCAGGGATGCCCATCCCTTCCTCCCTATCCCAGGGGCTGTCACAGAACCACTGAATGGTTTGGGCTGAAAGGGACTTTAAAGATAATCTCATTCCAAACCCCCTGCTACGGGCAGGGACACCTTCCACTAGAGCAGGTTGCTTAGAGGTGTCCCCACTGTAGGTTTGGCAGGATGTGAAAGAAGCGGGACGGGAAGATTTTTATCTCCAAGATCTCCCTGTGTGAGTCCTGCAGTGGCACGGGGAGTCATGAGCATGGAGGGCAGAGCTCTCCTCTGCACCAGGGCTACTGGTGGAACTCGGGGGACTGGTGGGGGTCTCTGGCCAGAATGTGTGCATGCAGGCAGCTGCGACAAGACTGGGATGGTCGTTGCCACCACTGGGAGCAGCAGGACTGGTCCTTGGCTGGGTGTGTTGTGGTCACTGGTGTAGGAACATCCTGGCGAGGAATGGGGACCACTTTTTCCTTCATTTGCTTTGTGGCCACCACTGCCCCAAGGAGGCCTGTCCCAAGGCAGAGTGTTTTTGGGGGAATGATTGGGGTCTGGATAGGATTTGCTACCCTGAGCACTCTCAGGGCAGCTCCTGGACATGGCAGAGCAACCCGCACAGAGTATCTGGGCAGCAGAGGCGAGTCCTGGGGTCAGCACACGTGCAAGTGTCGGACCAGGAGACTTTTGTCACAGCCTTGGGGATACAGAAGGAGGCCAGATGGGGATGGTCAGATGAGGAGAGCCCAGCCCAGGGGAGCGGTGGTGGTTTTCTTGCGGGGAGCTGGGTGGCTGTGGCACCCTCGGGCTGTTGGGGCTGCGCAGCTGTTTGTCAGCTCCTGGTCTGGTTGATTGTCTGGCTGGTCCCAGATGCATCCATATGGGATCTTCAACATGCCTAAAGTAGCCTGGCAGGAGGGATGTGCCTCCTGCTCTGCCTTCTGCCCTGTGAGTCCTGCGGGACAAGGGGACACAGCTCGGGCTGGGGGGATACTTGGGGTGTGGAGACTGGGGGCCTATTTGGGGGCACAGACCGGTGCACATGCCATATCTGTCCCTTATCTATTCCATGGAGCCTGCCCATGGTGAGGCAGGGGGAGGTGGCCAGCTGCCCGCAGGGCGCTAGCCTCAATGCCCCCCACTTCCACTCCACATGCAGACGTGCATGCCTCACCCTGCAGCTGTGAGGACAGGCAGAAGGAAGGCAGAGAGCAGAGCCAGTGCCCACTTCACCCTCCTCCCAGCCGCTTGCGCTCCCCGCTTTGCTGCCTTGTGCCACGCAGCCTCCATTGCCTGGAGCAGCCCTGGCTTCCCCTCTGCAGCCTCCCCAGCGCCCCGGAGCCACTCAGGAGGAGGCTGGGAGAGTGGTTCAGCTCTCTCTTCAGCACGTGTCCATCCCTGCATCGAGCGCCCAGGGCGGAGGCGCAGGGGGCAGTGCCTGGTGTCCCCCCTCGCTTCCCTCAGCTGCTACTGCCCATCTAAGCCCACACTAACCATGTGATTGTTTTGTGTTTTCGCAGGCAGTTTCTTGATTCGGATATGCCTAGGTATTATTTGTTTCCATTGGTTTTTTTTCCACCCCTCCTTCTTCTCTCCTTTCTTTCTTTCTACCCCCTTGCCTCGGCACGCTCACTCCCGCCAGAGGCAGCACTTGGACATCCAGCCCCTCATCCCTTCACATGCCCCATCCCTCCTCCCTCCTGCGCTGGCACCTCTCGCTCACTCGACCCCTTTTGCTGTTCGTTTGGGCCACGCTCTGGCTGGCTGCCGCTCCCCCTCGCACGCCTGCGTCTCCATTGCCTGATTTGGGTTTTATTCTTGCTTTTTGACTTTGCTACTCTCCCATCTTTTCTGGCATCTGGCGCTGAGTGTGCCGGACCCTCCACTGTCTCCCGCCCCAGCCCCAGCTCAGCCCCTGGTGCTGCTTGGAGTAGCTGCAGGGCTGGTGAGGACAGTGGAAGTTTTGGGGCTTGTCCTGCCCTCTCCCGGGCACCTGGTAACGATGGCAGCACTGCAGTTGGTGTGGCAGCGGCTGCCCACCGCGTGCACGGTTGTCCCGTGGGTGTAGGTGCGGCATACGGGCAGCGTGTGTCTGTGTGCAGGTGTGACAGCGGGTACACGCACGTATACGTGGCACAGACCCTGTGTAAAGGGGCAGGGGCTGTTTGGGGACTGCAGGCTTCAGCTGGGACCACTGGGTGAGCCTGGCATATGCGCGGGAGGTGCCAGATCTGTGGATGTGCCACCAGCCTCTGGATGGGAGCATTGTTGAGGCCCCAGGGAAGGGGCCCACCACTGTGCCCCACGGCAGAAGAAGAGGGGCGTGTGTCTTGGAGACAAGGGACGGAGTGTCCCGAGTCCTGGCACATAATTTTGTGCCTGAAGGTTGTCCTCCCTACAGCAACTCAAAGCTGGTCCTGCTCAGAGGTGTCCGAGGGCAGAGCTGTCCCTGCAGCAGCATTCTGTCCCCTCCCAGGGTGCAGGAAAGTGGACACAGCATTGATCCAGCCTCCCCACTGCAAGAGAGGTGGGTTCACACTGGTGCTGCCCATGGTGTCTCAGCACAGTGATGCTTTCTTTGTGGACCAGGGGTGGGCCAAGGAGTCACCTGCTGTGTGAGTGGCAGTGGGACGTCTCATCCCCCCAGCTGGCAGCGTCCCAGGGGACTGCGCTGGGGGGGAGCTCCTTGCCCTGGGATGGCATAAGGGCAGATTGAGGGGACAGGGAGCACATGTGCTTCCTTCCCATGGACCATGAGGAAAGAGGGAGGCAGAGGGTTTGCGCCCAGGCTGGTAAGCCTCTGTCTGCCCTCGCTGAGCTCCTTTTGGTTCCTGTGTTGGGTTCAGCTAGGCTGGATCTCCCTGGCCAGCGGTGCTAATACGTGCGAGTCCCTTCAAGAGGGGCTCTTCTGACCTGTCGTTTTTCTGTGTGTGTACATGTGTGTGTTTGTCCTTGGGTCACCTTCCACTTATAGCATTTCGCTGGGAAATGACACTAGGTATTTCACGCGCACCTGCTCGGTCTGGTCCCTCCTGCTTTTCTCTTTTTCCCCCTTTGCCTCCTCCCTTTGCTTTTTGCTCTTTCTCCCCTCCCCTGAGGCTCCTCTTCTCCTTCTCCTCCTTGGGGAGCGCTCTTTTCTCAAGCAACCTGTGTCTGCAAAGCAATCCTTCGCCTTGGCTGTCTCACGCCGGGGGGGTTATGTGTTTTACACACCTTTTGAAAGCGTCACTCTCCCTCTTCTTCCAACATGGGGGAAACTGCAGTCGAGAACCTCTCCTTACTCCCGCTGGCTGCCCTGGCTCTTGTTAAAATTGCTCCTCAGCCACCTGGATGCTGCTTCAGGGACGTGCTGAAGTGTTCTCATTGAGATATGGCTGAACCACAGCTTCCTGAGGATGCTCAGGCGGGAGCCGGGGCCGCAGCAGCTCTGGGTGCTTTTGGGGAGTGGGTGTACCATAAAGCCAAGGCTGACCCGGGAGGGAGCCCAGGAGCGGTGCAGGGGGTGAAATGAGGATCCCCCATGCTCTCTCACCGGAGCCACCTCCTGCTTCCTCACCCTTGGTTGCTCAACCCAAGGAGGGCAGCTGCCACTCTTGATCTGGGTGAGCTGTGCCATCCTCTCTGGGATCCTGTAGGCCTGGGTGAGTGGGACCAGGTGTCCCCTGCTCCTTCTCCCAGCCTGGGAGCCATGGAAAACACAGCAAAGGGGCCTGAGGCAGCAGAGTGGGAATGGGGCTGGCGATGAGGGTAGAGCAAGAGCCAGGGGAGACAGCCTGACAGGGGCCAGCCACCAAATCATGGTCCCCAGCTTCTCACTGGGGCCAAGGGCTGGCACACAGGGGCAGGCCTGGGGAAGGGGACCTGGCTGGTGGGGGGGCTGTGCTCCCAGAGGTGGGCTGGCAGCACACCCCCAGTGCTGAGCATCCTCCCTCCTTTCCCTTCTGGCCATCATCACCCAAATGGCAACAGCCGCTCCTGGCAGGGACTGGGAGATGCTGTGCCCCAGGCTGGATGGTGGGGACTGGCCCCAGTGCTCTGGGGGTGGCAACCCCCGCTCTGAACACAGGGGTGGGGCATGAACCCTCCTTCGCCCTCCTTTGCCTTCCTAGCCTGCTCTGCCTTGCCTGCACCCCATCTGAGCCCCCCACTCCTCCTGTGGTCCCTCCTCCCCAAAACCCTGGTCCATTGGCCATTTCGAGGGTGCCGTGTCCTCCTCCCACCATGCCTTGTGCCCTCTGCCTTGAGCCTGTGTCCTCTGGAGTGGCTGTCCCCATCTGTCCCCACTGCGCATGCATGTCTGTGTGTCCTTGCAGGCCTGCTGCAGCGCTCTGGGGGGGACAATGGCACCTCCTTGCTCGCCTGCCAGGGGTTCCAGGGAGGTTGTTTTACTGGCCGTGCTGGTTTTTTTTGGCAGGACTTTCTACCAGTTTGAGGCGGCGTGGGATAGCTCCATGCACAACTCGCTGCTGCTCAACCGTGTTACCCCTTACCGGGAGAAGATCTACATCACCCTGTCAGCTTACATCGAGGCAAGGACCTTGGTTGGGGTCACTATACATCAACAAAGTCTGGTATTTCCCCTGCTGTTGGGGTGCAGCCAGCGTGAGCCCTTCCTTAGCTAGTGCTTATGGGGTGCAGGGTTTGACTTGGTGCTTGGGGGCCATGTGGGACCCTGGCACTGGAACCTGCTGGGCACAGGGGTGGCAGAGACCTGCTGGGCTGCCACCCTGCAGCACCCCTGATGCCTCCCTCTGCCCCACTGCAGATGGAGAACTGCACTCAGCCCGCCGTCATCACCAAAGACTTCTGCATGGTGTTCTACTCCCGGGATGCCAAGCTTCCTGCCTCACGCTCCATCCGCAATCTTTTTGGCAGCGGCAGCCTGCGGGCTTCTGAGAGGTACCAGGATGCTCCTGTTGGGGAGGGGAGAGCCATCACCTGGGGACTGGGGCTTTTCTAGGGCATCCCAGCAGCCTGGATGAAAAAACTGGGGTGTGGGGATGGGGCAAAGCCAGTAATGCTTCATCTCTCTTTGCTCACAGCAACCGTGTGACAGGAGTCTATGAGCTCAGCCTCTGCCGCGTGGCTGATGCCGGCAGCCCAGGTGGGTGCCATGCCTCTGCCCAGGGATTCAGCTGGGGCAGGGAGGCCCAGCCGGGCCTTTGGGTTAGGGGCTGTGCGTCCGTCCCCCCAGCTGTGCCTCTGTGCCCACAGGCATGCAGAGAAGGCGCCGGCGTGTGCTGGACACCTCTGTAGCCTACGTCCGGGGAGAGGAGAACCTGGCTGGCTGGCGGCCCCGCAGTGACAGCCTCATCCTTGACCATCAGTGGGAGCTGGAGAAACTCAGCCTCCTGCAAGAAGTGAGAGTCTGGGCTAGAAATGGGCTGAAACAGTGCAATTCATAGCTCCGCTGGTGCTGAGGGGATTCCCCACCCTGCATGTCACAGCTGTCTTGGTTGTGGGAGCAGGCAGGAATGGGGCTGTGCTGCCAGTACTCCTGTGCATCGCTGCTAGCCAGGTCCCAGCAGATCCAAAGCTAATGAGTCAATGGGGTTAAGGGGGCCTGGGGATGGGGGAAAGGGCCACCCCTGAGCCTGGGTGCCTGTGCCCAGGTGGAGAAGACAAGACACTACCTGTTACTGCGCGAGAAGCTGGAGACGACCCAGCGCCTGGGCATGGAGACCCTGTCACCTTGCTCCAGCGAGGATTCCGAGTCCCGAAGCACCTCCTGCATCTCCTCCCCGCTCTCTGCCGACGGGGCACCCGAAGGCCGCACCTCTCCCCCTGAGACCCCCAGCGAGAGGCAGAAGGAGCTGGCTGTGAAGGTAGCATCCTGCAGCATCCCCAGCTAGCGGGGATGAAGCCAGGAAGTGGCTTCCACAGGGTGGCTAGGGGTTGTGGCACGAGAAAGCCCAAGAAGAGTGGGAGGTGGAATGCGCCTCGTGCCCCACTGTCCTCCTCCTCTCTCTGCAGTGCTTGCGCCTGCTCACGCACACCTTCAACAGGGAGTACAGCCACAGCCACGTCTGCATTAGCGCCAGTGAGAGCAAGGTACTGCTGCTGCCCCAGGCTCTGCTGGGCTGGTGGGGCCAAGGAGGGGTGTGTGGCTGGCAGGGGAATGGCCGGGTGGGGGCCATATGGGCACTGTGGCACAAGCCATGCCTCCTCTGGGGTGTCTGCTCCCGCTGCTTGCTCTGGTTTTTCCCAGAACTGGTGGCTCTCAGGACTATGACAGGAAAAGGACCCTGGCAGCCAGGGGTCTTGCCTCTCCCTGTATGAGCAAGAGCCTGGTCCTTTGCATGTGCCTGGCTTTGTGCAGAAACTCTAGTCCACGCCTCCATCCCTCCACAGCTGTCTGAAATGTCCGTGACCTTGATGAGAGACCCCTCCATGCCAGCTCTTGGGGTCACCACCCTCACCCCCTCCTCGACCTGCCCATCACTGGTGGAAGGATGTTACAATGCCATGGAGGTTAGGTAAGAAGCTGGCTGGGAGGTTCTGGTAATATATCTCGAGCAGAGCAGCTGTATCACTGGGACACGGTCCTTGTCTATGGATGTTCCCTAGCCATCACTCTTCCTACATTCCATCCTCTCCTCCTTCCCCAGACCCCCCCAGGTCTCCTCCAGGGCAGAGAGCCCCGACCTGGAGCCTGTGGTAGAAGGAGAGCAGAAGAAGTCCCCAGCCCGCCGGCCTGAGGAGGAGAAGGAGCCGCAGCGTTTGCTGGTGCCCGACATCCAGGAGATTCGAGTCAGGTAGGAGCAACTGGGGCAGCCAGCGAGGGGAGCACCTATGGGCAGGGGGTCCGTGCCCTACCATTGCCACCTCCTCATGGTCTGTATCCCACCCCTCATCTTGGTCCCTTTTGCAGTCCCATCGTCTCCAAAAAGGGCTACCTGCACTTCCTGGAGCCTCACACCAACGGATGGGTGAAGCGCTTCGTGGTGGTCAGGCGTCCGTATGTCTACATCTACAACTCGGACAAGGATGCGGTCGAGAGGGCCATACTCAACCTCTCCAAGGCCCAGGTGGAGTACAGTGAGGACCAGCAGGCCATGCTCAAGGTAGGGCACCGGGAGCCAGCCCCACTCCACACACCCCATTGAGTGAAGGACTAAGCTCTGGCTCTCCCCTAGCAGACCCCGAACACATTTGCGGTGTGCACGGAGCACCGGGGCATCCTGCTGCAGGCGAGCAGTGACAAAGACATGCACGACTGGCTCTACGCTTTCAACCCTCTCCTGGCTGGATCCATAAGGTACCAGGGGCAGCTGGGGGAGGGGGGATGCAGAGAAGCCATTGCTGGGGGGGCTGCAGGCTTCCAGTGCTTTCCCTGCTGC